>LBNU01018002.1:0-14785 GCA_014162995.1 Artemisia annua | reverse complement strand
CCTTATTTATTTATATAGTAGTACTAGTCTATTTAAGCTTATTAAGCTTATCTGCTTATTTGTAAGCTTATAAATAATCTTTTCATAACTTTTATATTTTTCCTAGCTTTAGTATACTACTAAGTATTTTTATAAAAAGTTTTAGAATTATTACTTTTCATTTACTATTTATTATAATTTAAATTAGTTTAATTAACATTTAAATAGTTTTTAAATAATAATAATTAAATAAATAGTGTAATAAATATTTTTATTTTTCTAATAATTTTCTTTTATCATTAGGTTTGTAAAAAAGTAATTTTCATATCCGTAGGTCTTTTATTTCTTAAAACTCGCGTTTTATTTTGTACATTAACGTAGTTTTAATTTAACTTTCGCGTTTTTTAGATTTTAAACGTTCTTAGGTAATTTTCTTTCACAGTCTTGACCTTATAGCTTGTTTAAGCTATTTCATTTACATTTCCTTAGTTCAATCACTCATATCCTTTTTCATTCAAAATCATCCGATCACGATTCGTTTTGGATACAATTCACACCTCACTGGGGAATAAACGACCTGGGAATATCTATACTCCTTGGACACTTGCATTGACCCTTAGATTGTTGACTTGAGTTGACCAATTACTTGGTTGACTTTAGTTGACTGTTTCTGGGCCAGTCAAATTTTGGCGCCGCTGCCTGGGAGGTTGTGTGCGTATTCAAGCGTATTTGAAGATTAGTGATCTTTGGATATTCACTTCATTGTATATTTACCATCCTTGTTCATTGTATATTTACCATATCCTTGTCCATATTTTCACTCTTTTTTTTTTATANTAGTATGTTGGTTTGGATTACCTGGAGAAATCATCTCAGATAACGGAAAACAATTCCGCGATAATCCGTTTAAAGATTGGTGCAAACAACTGAACATCACGCAACATTTTGCGTCAGTAACTCACCCACAAACTAGTGGTCTGGTTGAACGCGCGAACCGTAGTCTGGGCGAAGGAATCAAAGCGCGTCTAGACAGACACAAAGGAAGATGGGTAGAGAACTGTCACACGTTCTCTGGGCGCACCGAACAACAATCAAAGTTAGCAACGGAGATACTCCTTTCTCTTTCGTCTATGGGACAGAAGCTGTGATACCAGCTGAGATTGGAATGCCAACTATCCGCACAGCAGAAGTTAACATCACCACAAATGATGATGAGCGGCGCATAGACTTGGACCTTCTGGAAGAAAGGCGTGAACGTGCAGCGATACGAGAAGAAAAAGCCAAATCAAGAATGAAAGGATACTATGATGCCAAAGTACGAAGCACTTCATTCAGACCAGGCGATTTCGTATACCGCGAAAACGACTCAAGCCGCGCAGAAGACACTGGAAAGCTAGGACCAAAGTGGGAAGGACCTTACGAGGTCGTTGAAGCACTTGGAAAAGGAGCGTACAAGCTACGCGATAAGGACGGCCATGAGCTACAACGCACGTGGAACGTTCGCAATCTCAAGAGATGTTATCTTTAGAACAGGCTACGACCCAACATGGACACTCACGCACTTTAGAAAGTGCCCCAATAAAGATCCATGTATTTTTTTCTACCTTATCTAGATAAGTAACGTTTTTATTTTACAAAAACTTGCAAGTATTAATTCAAATTCACGATTTCTAGCTAACTCCGCGACATAATTTCTTTACATTGTTATTTAAATACTATTTATGTTTCAATGTGTTGGTTACATTACCTTTCGCCTACATGGCGTGCATGCACTTACTAATACCCACGTTAGTAAAAGGATGAGTTAACCTAATAAACAACTCGTTGAGTAAGAGGGTTGCAAACCCATCAACATCGGATCACGCATCCTTGTTAAACACCTTGCGCTCAAGACGTTTGCGCAAGCTCCTTGCGCACCCCAATATGGATGCGCAATATTGCACACTGTGCGCATTTAACAACTTAGGAAACCAAGACTCTTGATTCCTCAAAATAATATTCGCAATACGACAAGTACACTTGCAAAAATTCATAGACGACTGTGATTTTTTTTCTAAGTTAAAAATTCCATACACGAATATGGTCTTTACTTTGTAAACTTTATACATGATTATGATTTTTTAGCACGCTTTGGATACTTAGATGTTTTAATACAAAGATACGTAAGTTATTGATGAGTGCTCAAACACTCATCATTTTTGGTAAAATCTGAACTGCAAAACATACAAAAACACTCAGAAATGCATCAAAATACTGAAAATATTTCAAAATTATGTTTTATATGTTTTAGATGCAAAATAAGTAAAAACAGATGAAAAACGAACAAAGTTTGCATAATTGGCAGTTTCAGTCCCCCAACTTTCAAAAATTGGCAAAACCAGTCCCTAAAATCCAAAATTGTGGAGTTTTATCATTCAAGGTCCCTAAAATAATTTAAGTTGTCAATTTTGGTCCTTGAATGATTCTTTGGTAAAATTTCACTTTTAACCCCTCAACTTTGCAAAATGTCAAAATTAGTCCCCGGGTTTTCAAAAATGAAAAATTATCTTTTTATAACCCTTGTACTATTGGAACTTGTCATGTTTGACCCTTATGATAATTTTTGGGAAGTTGCAGAACCAGCCCCTCCAAATTCAGATTTTACATATTTGGTCCTTGTGATTAATAAACCTATACACCAAATGGACCCTTATGTTATTAATAAACCCAAAATAACCAAACCCATTTCTACCCCTAGCCCTTTCCATCTCCCTGGCCCAATTTAACCCCAGCCCAAAACACTTATACTAATAAATCCACTCACCCCGTTTTATATAACCCACGGTCAAACCTGGGTTTGACTCTCCCCTAACCTCATTTTCCCTCCACCATTAGCACCCTAAACCAGGGAGCTTTGTCTCCCTCACCTCACCTCCATAGTACCTTCCCACACCTCCTGGTTCCCACAGTACACCCAACATTTAATATCCCACCTATTCCTCACCAAACCAACCCAATTGGTCAATTCTAGTTTTCCCGCCAAAATGGAAGCAATGGCCAGGATCAAATTAGCTAATCCAACGGCCTAGAAAAGAGGTGGGAAAGAAAGAGAAAGCTGCCAGGAACACTCAAGGTCAATATATATCAAGAAAGAAGCTGGAATGAAGGGGTAACGAGGAGTAGTGTAAATTAGTGAAACGTATGTAGTATAGTTTAACTTTCAAGTGTATTTCTCAATAAAAAAACTTTGTATTCAGTTTATTTAATATCATGTAATCCTTAATTCAACTTAATTTCAAGTTTTATTATCTTTATCAGTTTATTGCAATTTCAAAATTTCAAAAATCTCATTTATGCTCAAGGTTGTTTGTAGTGGATTATAAGGATCATTTAAGCTCATTTAAGCTCTCACAAAGCTTTTGAAAGCTTTTAGACACCTTAAAATCCAGTGTAGATCATAAACTCAAAAATTCAAGAAAATAAAAAAATAGGTGAAAAATAAAAAGTTGTGTGTTGATGGTGAATACTGCAAGGAGCATGTTGGATTTTGGATGGACATGGTTTTAGAGCTTTATGGGAAGCTTTAGGATTGGTTACTTGTCCTTGGTTCCATTGTTCTCAGTGAACTCCAATTTGTGAGCTATCTTCATTAAATTTGCACTTTACTGTATAAATGTATGTTATGTTATGATCTTTCTGTTTCTATGCTTAGTTTTAGTTGTTAAGTGTTTATAATGCTTAATTTAGTTTGCTTGTTCATTAGATTTCATGTATGCTCATTTGTAGGATTTAACTGTCATATTAGCTTTAGTGGAGATTCTAGTTATTAGTGGTTGTAGCTCATGTTTTTGTGTTTGTTTGAATCTCATGGATCTTAATTAATCATTTGAAATCAGTTTCTTGGACCTAATCACCTATTTGCTTCATAATCCTCATAATCTCAGTTTATAAGGTGTGTTTGGTTCAGTGAGATTCACTGTGACATAGTGAGTTTCTTTGGTTGTTTGTGTTTTCTACATGTTACATTAGGTGATATTAGATTACTTAAGTCATAATAATAGGTCCTCATTAGATAAAAAGTCAAAATTGGTTTTAAATCCCATCACAGATTCACTGTGATAAAATTTTAATCCCTTAATCTTGATTTTGTGTTCATATATTGTTATTATAGCTTAAATTAGTTTTCCTATAACTCATTATAACTTTTTCAGTCAATTAGAACCAATCAAAGTTCATAATAGTCAAACCTTAAGGTTTTCTTAAAAGTCAAAAATGTGTGTATGCAGATTTTTGAATAAAAAGTAGAATTTCATGTAGGATTAATCACTGATCTTTTGAGCTTGTTCTTTTGGAATTTTAATATTTGGTTGCTTGTTTTTTCATATGATTTTTGGTGAATTTTCATTTGGCTTCTAAACTGCTTATTTTGTCCTTTCTTTTGGCCTGTTTGCTGAAAACCTCCCCTGTACCCAGGGGTGAGTCAGTTTTCACAAGCTCTTGTAGAGCTTCTCAGTGGGTCCTAGCTTGAGTTTTTGAGCTTTTTGGGAAGCTCACCACCTCATCTTGCTAGTTCAATGCTTGAATCTGGCTCATCAGCTTATTTGATAAGTTGTTTTTACTCTTAAAAAGCCCTGTAGGCCTGTTTGAGGCTTGTGGTTTTTGGATTTGTTTATTTTGTTATTTCCAGCTTATTTTGTGCTTATAGCTTGTTTAATTTATTATTTTTAGCTTAATCTAAGTTTGTCTCAGTAGAATTTTAGTTTATCTCATTTAAGTTCCTGTCTTTTAGCTTATTAGGTAGCTTTTTGAAAGCATAAGTTCATTTTCACTTTTATAAGCCCAACTGTTGGGATTTATAGTTTGCACAAGCTTGTTTAAAGCTTTTTAGGATATAGTGCTTTTCAAAAGTTGTTTAAAATCAGTTTTTAAGTATTTTGCAAAAAGAAAAATCAAAAAGAAAAATGTTTAGCAAAAAGTGTGGCTAGAGGGACTTGAACCCTGGTCATTTGGCTCACAACTTCCAGACCCACTCTGAGCTCGTGCACCATCTCCCCTACACTTATCTTAGTGTTTTTCTTTCCCTTATTTATTTATATAGTAGTACTAGTCTATTTAAGCTTATTAAGCTTATCTGCTTATTTGTAAGCTTATAAATAATCTTTTCATAACTTTTATATTTTTCCTAGCTTTAGTATACTACTAAGTATTTTTATAAAAAGTTTTAGAATTATTACTTTTCATTTACTATTTATTATAATTTAAATTAGTTTAATTAGTATTTAAGTAGTTTTTAAATAATAATAATTAAATAAATAGTGTAATAAATATTTTTCTTTTTCTAATAATTTTCTTAAGTCATTAGGTTTGTAAAAAAGTAATTTTCATATCCGTAGCCTTTTTATTTCTTAAAACTCGCGTTTTATTTTGTACATTAACGTAGTTTTAATTTAACTTTCGCGTTTTTTAGATTTTAAACGTTCTTAGGTAATTTTCTTTCACAGTCTTGACCTTATAGCTTGTTTAAGCTATTTCATTTACATTTCCTTAGTTCAATCACTCATATCCTTTTTCATTCAAAATCACCCGATCACGATTCGTTTTGGATACAATTCATACCTCACTGGGGAATAAACGACCCGGGAATATCTATACTCCTTGGACACTTGCATTGACCCTTAGATTGTTGACTTGAGTTGACCAATTACTTGGTTGACTTTAGTTGACTGTTTNGCTTATAGCTTGTTTAATTTATTATTTTTAGCTTAATCTAAGTTTGTCTCAGTAGAATTTTAGTTTATCTCATTTAAGTTCATGTCTTTTAGCTTATTAGGTAGCTTTTTGAAAGCATAAGTTCATTTTCACTTTTATAAGCCCAACTGTTGGGGTTTATAGTTTGCACAAGCTTGTTTAAAGCTTTTTAGGATATAGTGCTTTTCAAAAGTTGTTTAAAATCTGTTTTTAAGTATTTTGCAAAAAGAAAAATCAAAAAGAAAAATGTTTAGCAAAAAGTGTGGCTAGTGGGACTTGAACCCTGGTCATTTGGCTCACAACTTCCAGACCCACTCTGAGCTCGTGCATCATCTCCCCTACACTTATATTAGTGTTTTTCTTCCCCTTATTTATTTATATAGTAGTACTAGTCTATTTAAGCTTATTAAGCTTATCTGCTTATTTGTAAGCTTATAAATAATCTTTTCATAACTTTTATATTTTTCCTAGCTTTAGTATACTACTAAGTATTTTTATAAAAAGTTTTAGAATTATTACTTTTCATTTACTATTTATTATAATTTAAATTAGTTTAATTAGTGTTTAAATAGTTTTTAATTAATAATAATTAAATAAATAGTGTAATAATTATTTTTCTTTTTCCAATAATTTTCTTTTATCATTAGGTTTGTAAAAAAGTAATTTTCATATCCGTAGGCTTTTTATTTCTTAAAACTCGCGTTTTATTTTGTACATCAACGTCATTTTAATTTAATTTTCGCGTTTTTAGATTTTAAACGTTTTTAGGTAATTTGCTTTCTAGTATTTGTTCTCATAGCTTGTTTAAGCTATTTCATTTACATTTCCTTAGTGTAATCATCTCAAACCCTTTCCTGTCCAAATTCACCCGATCACAAATTCGTTTTAATACCATTCACACCTCGCTGGGACATAACGACCCGGGAATATTCTATACTCCTTGGACACTTGCATTGAGCCCTTAGATAGTTTGACTTTAGTTGACCAATTCCTTGGTTGACTTTTATTGACTGTTTCAGAGCCAATCAGTTATGTACAAACTGCGCTCAAAGTACTCACAAAAGAACAACAAGTTCAAACATAAGCATAGGTACTTGGGAATTATAAAAATGCTAAGTAAAAAGAGCTTTTTATATATAGACGACATGTTTATACAAATCTGTACAAAAATGCTAAGTACAACGCCTAAAAGCTATGCATACGCCTTAGCTGGGTGGGGCTCCCACAAAAAGTTGCTTCCTTAGCATCCTCGAGCCTTCTCAGCAACTCAGCGTCATTGAGGGAAACGGTGGCCACGGTGACAGGCACACCGTCCGACCTAGAAGATGAGCTGCGCCGAGACCGCACAAAATAGCCTTCCCTTTGACGCCCTTCTTCCTGGCAACCCTGGAGGCGTGGGCAGTTAAGGATCTCTGCAAAGATACCTCTTTCTCAATAACGAATGGATTAAGCAAATCACGAGGTTGAGCGAAGAGAGGTACCTTCAACTGCCCAACGTCAGGCTTCAGGTAGAAGTCTGGCTGCTGATCAGCATCATCCTGCAGATGCCTCGGCAAAATGAGCCCCGCCATGATCACGTTGATCGGATGGTCTTGATAGCGCTCCAACCGCGAGATCTGGGGAAGATCAACTACCTTCAGCTCTTCCATGGCAGCGACAAGCTCATCATGGGTGCTTGGCTTATACCCAGGAACTTCAGCAAGCGGCACAGTTAACAGCTTGGCCTCGTCCAGCTTATCGGCAACCAAGGTCTTGCCATGCGCCATGGCGCATTCCACCACCTTTCCAAAGGCCGTCGTGACCTCTGGAGACTCCAGCGTGTACAGGGCAGCCAGGCGAAGGCCATGGCTGATCAACCACCTACGCAAATAATACAGTGTTAGTATGTTTGAACAAGCCTAAATATAAAAACAGGAAATAAAGAAGTAATGGAATTACCTGCGCTCAGCTACAGACGAAACCAGATGAGGGTACAACTCTTCGTCGTACTCTATGCTGAGCTTGCGCAGCTTCTCCTCCTGCGTCTTCAACGCATTCTCCACCGCGCAACGGAACTCGTCCAGCTGAAAGAACAAGTTGACCTTGTTGCGCTCCAAGTACTTAAGAGCCCACAGACATGTGGACTTGTACTGCGCAAAAGAGGCCTGCTCCTTCTCTACTTGAGCCATGAGAGCAATTCTCCCATCAGCCAGTCTCCGTGCATACGCGTCCGAGCGTTCCAACTCAGCCTTGGAGCTCACCAGTTCAGCCTTGGAGCTCGTCAACTCAGCTTGGGCCGCCGCCAACTGCGCCCTCAGACTGGCGACCTCCTCCTCCTTCTGTGACGAATGGCTACTCTCCCCAGCGTAGCCCGTCCTCACTTACGCTACCAGCTCAGCCTGGCGCGCAGTAACAGAGACCAACTCCTCCATCAAGAAGTCCAAAGACTTGGACTCCACCCCTATGCTCCTCTGTGAAGTCTCCTCTTCAATAAAGGGACTCACAGGGGGCGTCACACTCTCATTACGTGCGTCAGCATTCTCAGTTGGTTGCTCACTGCGTGAAAGAAAAGACACAGAAATTACTTAAGGTGTATGAAGAAGAAGAGAATGCAAGAAACCACGCTACTTACATGGGGGGAGGAGATGAGACCACTTCCTTCTCCACCTCAGTCGTGGATGCGTCTTCCCCCACAGACTTCTCAGCATCAACACTGCAAAAACGAAGAAACAACTTAGAGAAAATGTACAGTTGACAGAAAAGCTTACGAATATTCAAGGGACACTTACTCCATGTGTGCATCCTCTAAAGATGCACCTTCCTCAGCCTCTGAACGTGGCCTCTTGGAAGGACCCTCACCATAACCACCAGCAGGCGCACGCTTGCGCGTCAACAGCTGGCTCTGCTCTCCCTCCTCTTCAGAATCATCCACGATGATCCCCACAATGTTTGAGGAGTCAGGAGGAGGCTGCGCAGTGTCAGGGACCTGTCCTACCGGTGGGGCCACACTCTGCACCGGCGTCGCTTGCAACGCCGTAGAAGTAGAACCCTCAGGCTCTTCAGCAACCATCTCCACGACGCGCCCAGCAGTCGCAGCCAGGATGGGCGTCTCACCCTGCCTAAGTGGGCGCACCCTCACTGTAACAGTCCTGGGCTTCTCCAGGCGAACAACGCCGAACAAATCCATTTCTGCGAAAACACAAACAAATACACATGTTACATAACTTATGGAAAGAGAAGAGCGCTTACAATAAATACGACAGAAAGTATGAAGGATGAGCACCCACCCTGACCATTCGCGCCCAAGAATGTTGGCACCTCCGTATCAGGAAGGAAGAAGTTCCGGCTAATGCCCATGTGCACCAGGAACTCTTCCGGGTACGAATTGATGGGGATGCGGTTCTCATCAATGATGTCCGCATGGTCAGCGTTGTACCATCCATCGAGTGGGCGCTCATCCCTCGGTAAAGTAGCCCGGGTATAGAATTCGAAGTCAAAAGGAAAGACGGCGGCATCAATCCAAAAGAACTTCTCCCTCCACTTGCGCAATGAATCCACCTTCTCCGTATAGAACTGTAATGGGCCTACGCGCTTGGAGAAGGTGACCCATCCATTTAACCACGTCGTATGATAAAACGCGCGGAATAAATGGACGGTGGGGTTAATCGCTAACAAGCGACAGTTAACCTCGAAGTTGGAGATCTTGGCAGCACCAATACAGTGCAACTGGGAGATGTGGAGTTGGTAGTAATTGAGAATATCGCTCAGGAATACAGACAGGGGTACGCGCTGATTCGCCCACTCAAAAAAGCGCGTATAAACCCCAACCTTCCCAAAGGGGAAGTCCGCGATAGTGTCATTGGGACCTGGCACCTCTGGGTGCAGGGCCAATGGGATGAAATAGTCCGAGGTGAACTGCGTCAGTTCCTCCTCGGACATATCGGTAGTAAAGTCATGTAATTGCAGAACCATTTTTTCTAAAATTAGGCGCACGCGCTGATTACCTAAGGTATATAAAGTTGTTTGAAAGGAGATTTCGAAGCTTTGCAAATGGAGATAAGAACGTTTACTGTGATAATCACAGTAAAAAGGGGGAAGGTGGTTATATAGTATTCCACTCACCACAGATGCGCGACACGTGTAACCCACTAACTCAGATCGTGTGGCTGGGAAATGAAACGGTACGGGATACGTGGATAGCCTCCCCATTTACCGAGGTACCTAATATGAACTTTTTTGGACTAGATACATGTTACGTGTATTTTGGCGGTTTTTAAATTCGAATTTTTCCCGCGTACGCGTTGGGAATAATTTGGGCACGGCTATTAGTCTAGCATCCGCAGGTTTTACCCTGCGCACACTAGACTGGGGGGACATGATGACGTATAGTCTATACTCGGGTCACGAACCCGAGTATTAAACATTACTAACATTTAAGCCCACTACGTGTGGGCTATTATGATAATGGTTTGGGCTCACGAGGCCCAAACCCAAAGCTATTTATGGATAAGATATAGGATATCTCCTAAATAAGGAGATATATATATATATCAAATATCTGATATTGGTGGATACACCGAAGAGTGAGGAACATGAAACCTTATCGGTTCCGTGTGTATATATAGGGCATCATAGCTCTCGTCAGAGGTACGAATTACAATCCTAATTCTTCACAACCCTAATCCTTCACAACCCTAAATCGATTAGTTACTCTCATGCCAGAGGATAATCGGGGGAAACAATCCCTCGATAAGCCTAACGGTGTCTGTTTGTTTTCTTAGTGCGCAGGTCTCAAAGCATTAAGATCTAATTGGTACGAGAACAGGAACCCAAACAAGGAACGCCCAACTTTTGTATCAACATATTTGATGTTGTTAACCTTTCAGAATTGTTCAAAAAGACGATTTCTCATGTGAATGCAATCCATATGATTAGACATGTTACAAATGCAAAGGTAAACGAGCTATGTTTAGCATTGGTGAAAATAAATCACCAGGTTCGTATGGTTTTACATCGGGTTTCATCAAGGAAGGCAGGAAGCGTGGGATATTGTAAAGGTTGAGGTTACGAAAAGTTGTTCAAGAGTTTTTTCGCAATGGTAAACTACTTACTGAAGTAAACCACATGATTATTGCCCTTCTCCTAAAAGTTTAAACTCCAACGAAGGTTAGTGATTATCCTCCTATATCTTGTTGTAATGTAATTTATAAATGCATCAACAATATTATATCTGACCGTGTAAAGGGTAGTTTGAATGATACTATGAGTGAAATCCAGTCTACATTTGTTCCGGGCAGAAGTGTTCACAAATTCTATTAACTCAAGACTTAATGAAGATTATCATTTTGATAGGGTTATCCCCCGGTGTGCTTTTAAAGTTGATATTCAAAAGGCACACGATACGGGTGGATTTGAAATTTCTACGTACTATTTTGGGCTAGATTTTGGATATCATAATGTCATGATAAACTAGTATCAAGTGTGTTTCGACAATATCATTTTCTATTAATGTAAATGGTACAATTCATGGTTATTTTGAAGTACAACAGTGGTTTAAGCCAAGGAGACCCAATTTCTCTGTATTTGTTTACTATGGTAATGGAAGTTTTGACTCTAATTTTGAAGCGTCAAATGCAGCATACTATGGAGTTTCGGTTTCATCCAAAATGTGAAAGGCAGGAAACTATTAATTTAGATTTTGTTAGCAATTATTCTTGTTTTAGCTGCACACTTAAACTTAATACGGGTTATTCATGATACTTTGGATGACTTTAAGCGGTGATCAGGTTTGGGCCCAACTTACCTAAGAGTACAACCTTTTTTTGTTAATGTCCCTGTAAATGTAGAATTCATATTTTAGCATTATTGCCTTATGAGGAAGGTCAACTCCCAATTCGCTGTCTTGGTGTTCCTCTTATTACATCACGGCTTATGCATAGAGATTGTAAAGTTCTTATCGAAAGAGTCAAAGCATAATATTGATGATTGGATGAACAAGTATTTAAATTTTGCCGGAAGAGTCTGGCTTATATTGTATGTGTTAACGTCCATGCAAGTTTATTGGTCTTCAATCCTTCCTGCAACAATTATAAAGGAAATTGAGGGTTTAATGAGAGGTTTTTTGTGGTGCCAAGGGGAGATGAAACGAGAAAAAGCTAAAGTGAAATAGGATGATGTTTGTCTTCTAAAGGAAGAAGGTGGTTATGCTATCCGAAGACTAAAGACGTGGAAATATATTGCTCTTATTACAAAGCATATATGGAATATTGTAAGCAATAAGCAATCCTTGTGGGTTAAGTAGATTCACACATATCGTCTACGAAGACGAAACTTAAGGGATGTTTCTATAACGTGTAATACGAGTTATGGATGGAGAAGTTATTTGCAAATGCGAGATGTGAAGGTTTATATTTCATAGAGTGGGAAATGGTGAAATTACGTCTGCATGGTTTGATAATTGGAACGATCTTGGTCCCTTAGCATTGATCGTTACGAGACAGGATATACATCGAGCTGGTTCTTACATAAACGATAAAGTAAAAGATTTGTTTTTTGTTGACATGTGGAGATGACCTAATGAATGGTTTCAAAAGTAAGATGTGTTGAATTCTATTGTTCCTTATTAGGGAATAAATAGGCCCAAGCCCGGTTTGTGGGTTTAGGGCATCTAGGGTTTTACCATTATAAATAATGGTCAATAATAAAGTAATACCTACGGGGTTTACGTAATCTAACATGGTAGCAGAGCAGGTCTCATCCTCAGACCTAGGTGGCTAAGTTGAGCCGCCTCCTCTAAACCGCCCCGTCAAACCCTATCATACAAAATAGCCGTCAAACCTTATCATACTAAATATCCTTCGTTTACTATTTACCATGATCGATTCATCATCATGCATGAAAACCCTTCCCATACAACACCTGTTCACCCTTCCATGCATCATCATGCATGCAAACCCTTCCATGCATGATGGATATTCACGCATGACTGATTTCAAGATCAATTGCATGTCGTTTTTTTTCGTCTCAGTGGCTGATCAGTGGATGATACAACAATGCGAAGGATAGGCAATTGGATATCTTTAGTTAACGGTTTTGACTAGGGTTGATTTAAAAAAAAAAAGGTTATAGTATTGTTTGTTTGTTAGTCGATTGTTCGTACGGCTTTGTTACCAGTCGACTAAAGTTGACCGTTGGTACCAGTCCCTAAGTCGNTGTCGTTTTTTTTCGTCTCAGTGGCTGATCAGTGGATGATACAACAATGCGAAGGATAGGCAATTGGATATCTTTAGTTAACGGTTTTGACTAGGGTTGATTTAAAAAAAAAAAGGTTATAGTATTGTTTGTTTGTTAGTCGATTGTTCGTACGGCTTTGTTACCAGTCGACTAAAGTTGACCGTTGGTACCAGTCCCTAAGTCGACCGTTGGTACGGTTGTGTTACCAGTCGACTTAGCCGACCGTTGGTACCAGTCGACAAAAGTCGACCATTGGTACGATTTTGTTACGAGTCGACTAAAGTTATGTTTTTATTATGTTAATTTTTTTTTGTTTCTTGTCTAGTTTATTACTCCAGTTCGAGCTTTCGCGATTTCGCCGCTCGAACTGCGGAGGAGTATTAGGGAATAAATAGGCCCAAACCCGGTTTGTGGGTTTAGGGCATCTAGGGTTTTACCATTATAAATAATGGTCAATAATAAAGTAATACCTACGGGGTTTACGTAATCTAACGTTCCTGTCCAACTTAATGACAATCATGATATTTTGGTTTGGAAAGATGAGGGAGGGAACCAACATGAGTTTTTCATTCGAGCGGTTTGGCAATCTACAAGACCAAGAAGTGTTCAAGTTGGTTGTATAGTATGGTTTGGTACTTGCAAAGTTGCAAATAATGTACTCCTAGACAAGCCTTTTTAGTATGGCTTCTTATGGGTGAAAGACTCAAAACGCAAGACAAACTAAAAACATGGGAGCTCTCGACAAATACAAGAGTGGAATATATCTGTGTCCTTTATGCAACACTACCCAAGACTCTAAATTTCATTTCTTTTCCGAATGTGCATTTTCTTCACAAGTCTGGAAGAAGGTACTTGATTTGGTAGAAAATCCGGTAGGAGGTGTTTTAATTCATGGAAATATCGTTGAAGTGGGTGAACCAGTTAAGTTGGCACATAAACATATACTATTAAGAGTCGTGATTGCAAAACTCTTATTTGGAGCTTCGGTGTATTATATATGGCAAGGCAAGAATAACCGTTTGCTAAAAAAGAAATCGAGAAGGGTGGAGCAAGTCTGTGACACAACAGTGCATGTCAACTACAAGGCTAAAGTTAATGACCATAAAGTTGAAGAATTCGTCTACGGGTGATTACTTGAAGACGGTTTGGAAGATTCATATGGCTAGATTTTATGGTTTATGTGATACTAGGTCTTTGGTTGTTTTGTTAGAGGTCATATTTCAAATATGGTCATAAGACTCTCTTATGACTCTTGTTCTGTAATTGATACTAGTACGTTTTTAATATTTCATCAGGTAATAACACATTACTAAAAAAATACTAGTTAATAATTTAGTTACACAATTTATTTGACTTATATATCATGCTGCTTGAATTTGTCACATGATAAACTTGAGCAAAATGATTAGTTGCTATATATATGCGTTGATTTTTTCTTTGTAAAATATCACATAAATTATATTGTTCTTTAAAGATCAGTTCATTTTTATTGTGCTTGGTAATAGCTTAAATAAGTATTTTATTATTCCTAGACAAGAATTATGGTAGTAAACCGTAAATAATTATTATTAAGTTTATCAAAAATATATGTTTACAAATACACGTTTTCGATTAATTTTTCCCGTATGGTGTTCGGATTTTGTTAGAACTAGCAATATGCTAGAAGAGAGAATTATTAAGTAATGACAAATGACATAAAAAAGGTACCTAACTTAAAAATCATTTTCAATCAAAGTATCAAACTTTTTACAATTTGTAATTTTTCATTAAATATTTAACGATTATTCGTTAAGTTTTATATTTCAATTCCACCACTTGATTGAAAATGACACCTAACTTGCGTTGTTTTTTTTTTTTTTTTTTTTTT
>LBNU01018001.1:45287-103435 GCA_014162995.1 Artemisia annua | reverse complement strand
TCATACTTGTGTTCAGGTTTGAAACATGTAATATGTTGCAATAAAAGATTTAAAGTATATCATCAAATCGAGTAAAGAGTTTAAGATAGTTGAGTAAACGATATAAGTAAACGAGCATGTATCTCCCCCAAAAGGTTGAAAATAGATAAAAGAGGGACTATGACTCACCTTGGTGTAATAGCAGTCTGGTAGTGAAAATATAAGTGTGTGGCACCGACACGCGACCTAGATTAGTGTGGCAAGTTTAGTTTACAGTTTTAGATGTAAGACTCGATGAAGTTTAAATGAGTTTAAAAGTTTTGAAGTGTTTTGTGTTATTGCTTGTGTGGTAGTTTTTAAGTTTAAATAGTTTATAAGTGTTTATAAGTATTGGCTTTTGGAAGTGCGTAAGCATATAGGTATATAGTATCAAAGACGAATAAATCTCCGGTTTGACATTAACCGAAAGGTAGTGTACGGAAAGTAATCACAAATAAATAGTAGACGTCGTCATAAAATGTAGAAATATTATTGGTTTATAGTGTGTGTATATATATATACGTACAAGTTAATGAAGACAAAATGGTAAGTGAGAAATATAATATTTTGTTTTTCACCTTTTAGTCGATTTATTTGGAAAAGTAGCTAAGTATAGAATTTTTATAAAAATCGGGCATGACCCGTTCGTATATAGTTGTTTTCNATTTTGAACTCTTTGGGGGAGATACATGCTCGTTTTACTTACATCTTTTACTAGTTTATCTTAAACACTTTACTCGATTTATGAAAACTCCTATTTGTTTATTGAAAACATATTACATGCTACGAACATGAACACAAGTATTTTTCTGTATGCTACCATGATTATTATTGCCTAAGACACACTTTTGCCACTGAAAGTCCCTCATATCATGAACCTTAGTCACTGCCACAGTTCTCGGTTTGAGACTCAAAGTTTAAATAAGTTTAATAGTTTTAAGGTGTTTGTGTATTGTTGCTTGTGTGGCAGCATATAAGTTTAAAACGGTTTTCAAAGTGTTTGTAAGTATTGGCTTCTGGAAGTGCTAAAGTATACATGTACCAATAATAAAAGTATCAAAACCGAATAAGTCTTCGGTTTGACATTAACCGAAAGGTAGTGTACGGAAAGTAATCACAAATAAATAGTAGACGTCGTCATAAAATGTAGAAATATTATTAGTTTATAGTGTGTGTATATATATATACGTACAAGTTAATGAAGACAAAATGGTTAGTGAGAAATATAATATTTTGTTTTTCACCTTTTAGTCGATTTATTTGGAAAAGTAGCGAAGTATAGAATTTTTATAAAAATCGGGCATGACCCGTTCGTATATAGTTGTTTTCCCAAACATACCAAATGTTGCAAATTCCCGCTTAAAGCAATGAAACAAACTTTTAGCCACTTAACAAACTTATATAAGTTTTATTAAGTTAAAATATGTCAAATAAGCTCAATTAAGCTATAATAAGCAATAGTCTATAAAATAAGTGAAACTTATATGTTTGTATTAGGTTAGATTAAAAAAAAAATCCCAAATAAAACAAATGGGCCGCAGATTAGACTTTTTACATAATTTATATCGAAATAGGCCAAAGAGGCCGCGGATTAGACTTTTTGTATAATTTATATTAAAATGGGCCAAAGAGGCCGCTGATTAAACTTTTGTATAATTTATATCAAAATAAGTCAAAAATAATAATAATAATAATAATAATAATAAATCCGAATGAACAAGCAAATCTCAAATAAGTCGTATTAGTTGGAAAATGAGCCGCGAGTTAAATAAGCAATTTCGACACAAAAGATAATAAAGTGGCCGATTTATGTAGAAAATTCAATAAGCTATGAAATTTGACAAATGAGTATTTTAGTTGGTTGGATCACCCAAGTAAAAATATGTATATACGTATAAGATAAAACAAACACACCCTTGCTGGGCTGACACCAAACGAACACAACACAAAACAATCTCATTTTTAGTTTTTAAATCAACTAAACTAAATAAGCCTTAAGTGATGGTGAGGACAAAATTAAGCAAACATCATACACCATACTGTTAGTTTGAGCCGAACAGCCCCTCGACAACATACATGACCAAACACAAATTAATTCAACCCAAAATTGTTTTAAGTCCAATAAGTTTATATGCCTTAGTCCATTTAGTTCAACATGTAAGTAATAAGCTAATAAGCTATATAAGTTAATAAGCACTTTCCAAGTTAGAGCCAAACTTTAATGTTCTTTTTATGTAAGACAAAAATGGTTCAAGAACTTTAGGAAAAAAAAAGTTAATCATGGTTCGAACGGTTTACGAAAATAAGCTAGGACTTATTTTGTAGTGCTTTTTAGTGATCCATGTGTTCAAATAAGCCACACAAGCTCAAACAACAAACTTTATACCAGGTTTAATGTATAGATCGATTCATGGTTAGGCCGAGAAACAACTTTGAATTTTTAACATGTTCATATAAACATAATACACATAATACGTTTTTGTAACTTAATAAATTACGGAGTACAAGAGTTGAGTTTGTTATGGATCCTTACAATGATTTTGAAGACGGTTCGACAAGGAGGAAGTGAGAGCACAAAACAATGACCCAAGATAAATACCAAATCAGCCCAAAATCTCCAAGCTTTAATCAAACCCTTTAAGAACTTGTTTTTGTGATAAAATTGGAAGTGAAGATGTGTTTCATCCATGTGGTCTCGAACAGATTTTAAGAAGAAAAGAATATGGGATGCTTTGACTATACTTTCTAATTGTTTAAAGGATGTGTGCACTTTTTGGTTAAGTTATTGACTTGTCACTTTCATTTGTATATATCATGTGACTTTGGCTTGGCATATTAGTTGAAAAGGAGAAAAAGGGGCGGCAAGTGTGAAAAATAATAATGGAAAGGATTTATTTTGAGTTTACTCCCTGTGTATTCCGTGTCCCGTTTGAGCTAAAAAAAGTAGTATCTCAGTTTGGCGTTTTTGAGCAAAAATACGTAAAATACATTTTTGTGAATGTTTTTATAAGAATACAATAAAAACATTTTTTTTTATTGATTTAGGGATATTTGACTTTAACCAGAACTAATGTAGTGTCGGTACGCGTGCGGTGACGGTATGCGCGTGAGCCCGTTCGAAGTGAGATATGAGATATGCCACGAACATATTTCATAATTGTGTTATTTAAATAATAGAGCAAAAAAAAAATGTAACCCTTAAAAGTGGTTTATTAAACGTTCAAATGAAATTACTTTGTGTTTAACGTTAGTTAATGATTAGGTAAATTACGGGGGATTACAATAACTCATTTAAAGATTTTCAAGGTGTTCAAGTTCTGGGATTTTCAAGTATTTACAAGGGTTAGAAGCTATTTTTTATTTGGTTTGGGTTGCTCTTTGGTCCGAAAATCAGCCAACACCATAGGAGGATGTTTGTGTTTGATTCTCTATTGTTATTCTCTATCTTGTAAGTTTTGTTCCTTGATTCTTCATTTTTCTTTTGATTTTGGCCCATGCATTATGGTCATACATTCTGAAAATAAGTAAAATTTTAATGTTCTAGAGAGTGTGGAATAATAAGTGTGGCATTGCATAGGATTTTGAAGGAATAAAAAAAAAATTGTTTGGTTTGATTATGAACATGATTATAGGGGCTGTTTTAGATCAGCAGCTAAAACGAATTAGTGTGCAATATTTTTGGCTTATGGCCTGCTGGGAACTTACATATCTAGATAGATATATGTCTAAGCTTCATGTGGCAAGTTGGAGGAATTTTTATCTCCTCCGGATGACCTAGTTACGCCCAAATTAGTAACACTAGTCAAATCTGGAGCATCGTTTGGAAAACGAGTTAAACTCCAGGTTAATACTCTAAAATATAGAATAGGAAAGCTAATCTCAGTAGTGTACATCTAAATCTAACCTTTCCAAGTGGAATCACTTTAATAGCTATCACGGTTTGGGAAATATGTTAAAATTAGTGTTTCGTAGAAAAAGTTGGGACTGCTGCAGACCAGCAGCATAGATTGGTTAATTTCAGAAAACTTTTGGCCTAAGAAGGTCTGTATTATTTATAGGATTACGAAAATAATTTTAAGGTACATGGGTTGAATTGGATGGGTTATCAACTCCTCCGGATGAGGGATTTATGGCCGTTTTACGATCGCTAGTCAAATCTGGAACTGCTGTTGGAAAAACATTTTTACTCCAGATTTTTGTACAGTGGGCTTAGGTTTTAAAACATGGATCAGTAGTATACATCTTAGGCTAACACCTCCAATTGGTCTCACTTCAATTGCTATCATAGTTTAGGATTTATGGCCATTTTCGTAAGAGATTAAAATCCAGAATTTAATATTTTACGTCTTGTCTTGAACTCTAAAACGTGTAGATATACATAGGTTAAATAAGAATTGAGGGGTGAAACTTAGTAGTTGTTTTATTACCTATAAGACCTGGTTGAACATCAATCTTAGGGTGAAAATACCTTGGGTTAAGTCTTAGTGCAATGCCATGCTTATCTCCGAAACATATCTCGTGATCATTTGATTTACTTTGTCATATCGCTATTCTTTATCATTCTAAGCCATGTCACATCTTTTAGGATGTGCTTAGACGCTTCCCACTCGTCCGAAGATCCATTTTACTTCTGATATCGTTGCTCTTAAGGTGAGTTTATAGCCTCGCTTTTACTCATTTAAATGTTTTATAAACCTCGCGAGGGGGATACATGCTAGTTTTACAAACTGAATACAAGTACTTTTTTGTATGCTAGACCCGATTACATGATTTATAGACATCTTACATTGAGTATTTCTTGCCAATTTAGTCCCCATCATGAACCGTTAATTTCGTTGGAAACGCTAGTATTATGAATATGCATATTGGGCATTGACCAGCCTGGCCGAATGGGTAGCGCCCATCTTTCAACGGTCACATAATATTGAGAACTATGTGGTAAATGGCAAATCTTACCCTACCGGGGCAATTATTAAAACTAGGTTAAGGTTCGGTTTCATGAGCTCAATGCTTTATATCTTATTATTTCCCGACTTGTATTTGTTACATGTCAACTTAATTATGGGCGGATAACAACGTAGCCCACTTTTTCTAAACTGTATAATGCTTGTATTCAACTTATTACTTATTAAACTCTATGAATTCACTCAACCTTTGTGTTGACTTTTTAGCATGTATTTTCTCAGGTTCGTAAGTGGCTTAAGCTTGGATGGGCGGCGCAAAGAAATGGATATCTACTTGATGGCTCATGTTTAAATAAAATTTTCATTCGATAATGACTTATACTATTAAATTTGTGTATTTCTAAACTTATGTTAAACTTTTGGGACCTCAACTCTGATAAATTATCGAATGTGAATTGTTAAAAACAACTTTGTTTTAAAGTTGTATATTATACTTGTATTATGTGACCGATGTATAGCACCCCATGTCCCTTTCTGCTACGATCCTGAAAATGGGGGTCTTATATCGTGGCTAAAGGATATCCGCAAGAAGAAGGAATAGATTTCGAAGAATCATTCGCGCCCGTTGCTAGACTTGAAGCAGTCAGGATCTTCTTAGCTTATGCCGCTCACAAAAACATCACCGTCTATCAGATGGACATTAAGACTGTGTTCTTGAATGGAACTTTGAAAGAGGAAGTGTATGTGACGCAGCCAGAAGGATTCGTCGACAAAGAACATCCAGACTACGTCTAAAGGCTTAAGAAAGCCATTTGTGGTTTGAAACAGGCTCCAAGGGCGTGGTATGACGAACTGTCTTCTTTCATGCTGAAAAACAATTTCACCACAGGAACGGTTGATAAAACTTTGTTTACTAAAAAACACAAAGATGACATCTTAATTGTTCAAATTTATGTCGATGACATCATCTTTGGATCAACCAATCCTAATCTTTCAAAACAATTTGAAAATCTCATGAAAAGCAAATTTGAAATGTCCATGATGGGGGAACTAAAATTCTTTCTTGGTTTACAAGTACATCAGTCCCCTAGTGGTATTTTTATCAATCAAGCTAAATATACAATTGAGATTTAAAGAAACATGGCATGGAAGATTGTGACTCTGTTGGTACTCCAATGGTCACTTCAACAAAAATTGATGCTGATTTATTCAGAAAACCCATAGATCCGAAGAAATATCGGAGTATGATTGGTTCTCTCATGTACTTAACTGCTAGTCGACCAGATATTCAATTTGTTGTTTGTCTCTTAGCACGGTTTCAGGCAAAGCCTACCGAACTTCACCTCAAAGAGGTTAAACGGATCTTTCGGTATCTCCGAAGAACCATTAACATGGGACTTTGGTATCCGAAGGATTCGGGGTTTAATCTAACAGCATTTTCAGATGCTGACCATGCAGGTGATCAAGTTACAACAAAAAGTACATCAGGCGGAGCACAATTTTTGGGTGAAAAACTGGTCAGTTGGTCGTCTAAGAAACAGGATTGCACCGCACTGTCAACCGCGGAAGCCGAGTATGTGTCTCTATCTGCGTGTTGTGCCCAAGTTCTTTGGATGCGGACACAACTCACGGATTATGGTTTTCATTTCGACCGCATACCTATGTACTGTGACTCGAAAAGTGCCATAGCCATCTCGTGCAACCCCGTGCATCATTCTTAGACGAAGCATATTAGAGTCCACTACCACTTCATAAAAGAGCACGTAGAAGAGGGTACAGTTGAAATTCATTTCGTTAAGACAAATTACCAACTTGCCGATCTATTTACTAAAGCCCTTCCAAAAGAAAGGTTTGACGAATTAGTTCGACGAATTGGCATGCGAAGCCTAACCCCTGAGGAGTTAGAACGTCTTCTCGAATCTTCTTGAAAAACATTTTCAAAACCGCTTCGCTGTAAATATTCTTAAAAAAAAGAAAATACAAAATTTGAAAAATCAACAAAAACAAAATAAAAAATAGAAAACTTTCAAAATCACAAAAACAATATAAAATCAAAAAATCAAAAAATATTCTTCTCACGACATGTCTCTCGTATAATCGATATTATGTACGTTTCTAGAAATGCCATTCAATAATGACACGGATATGTACATATGCTTGAGCGAGAGTTCATTTAAATGTTTTCTAAAACATGTCGTTTCTCTAAATTTCTTTTAACAGATGGCTTTCGTATACTTCAGTACGAAACCTGGGCTTCAAAAGAAAGGAAAGTGCTTAATCAATCAAAGGTTTTAAAACTTTTTAAGCACTTAGCCTAAAAACAAAATGACTTGTGTACATTTCTGTACATAACTCGTATTTCAAAGAAAAAACTCCCTCTAAAACCCTTAAACTTGATTTTAAACTTTATGTTTAAACAATATGCTTTCCTTAAGGGGGAGTATAAAAAGAAAAAAGAAAATGTTCCAAATTTCATGCGAAAAAGTCCGTCTATCTCTCCAAATGCTTTGTATTTAATCAATTGATAGCAAAAATATCATGATATGCTATTTTTGAGAGGGAGAAGACGTGATTAAATGTGATCAAAAATGTTCAAAAGTTGTGAAAGAATCTCGAGCTCGTCATTTAAGACTTAAAGGTCTTGTACTTGACTCAGAAAAGACTCAGAATTGACTCTCGAATTGACGAAATATCAAATGTTAGTATTCGAAAGGATTTATCCAAGTAGAAATGTACCGATTCGAGAAACTCTTAATTAGATGTTTACCATGACGGGTCTAACTTCCTTTTTAGGAATGTTAACAACATCAAGTTAGTTATTAGGGCTAGTTGTCACCTAAAAGCTGATAATGGATCCCTTTAACTAAGCAACGTAAACGTGTCCCTCGGGTATATGTCTATTAAGAGTGGATCAATTCAAAAAGTGCCAACTCTACCCAACATGTGCAAATTTATCTTAACATATCATGAGCACATGTGAAGGGGGAGTATTTCAAAAGTGCAAAACTCTCAATGTGTTAACAAAAATGTGTTTTATGATCATAAACACTTTGAGAGATTTTCAAGCAAAAGGTTTATGGCAACAATAGGATAGTCATGGTGTTATAAGGTGACTAAGGTTAGGAAAAACCGTCCTATGATCCGCCAGAACCGGAGGGATCTACCCAAGGACAATTCCAATAGATAGAATTAGAAGTCCTTAGGTATGATTAAAAGAAGGAGTAAAGAATGAAAGGGAAAGAAGGGGTTGAAGAATGAAAAAGAAATGAAATGAGAAAGGGTGAAAAGAAATGAGCCCTCCATATATTCAACCATAGGTCAGACACCGGGTTCAACTCATATGTTACTGATTGTTACTAAGGTGACATCGGTATTGAAGACAAGACGTCATGGACCCAGTGAAGCACTGCACTTAAATCTTCTAGCCACTCGTATATCTCTCAAAAGATACTTGTTTCATTCTCACGGAGAACCCTGCATAATCTATTGACCACTCACTCCGAGTGTGTTGATATTGAAAAGGAGGTACTCTGCTCCACACCTCCGACGACTAAATGTGCACTTATTGAGTCTAGAGCCAAGAGATTCATCAAAAGATTTCATAGGAACACACGATACTATTACACTGGTTGTTCTACATCAATGGACGCCAGATGTAAACTTTAGAGTCCTACACAGGTCTTAGCAATCTGCCAGAACGTTTATGAGAGAATTTACTTATGTACTTCTCAATGATTGAACGGAAACTCCTGCCAGGGTCAACATCAAACAGCCCTGACAGCAGGTCACTTCGGTAATCTCTTGTGGGTTACGCGTAGTGTTACGGTGGATTCAAACGGTCTACAGTCGTGTGGTGATCTCTAGCGACTCACCTAATCGTGGGTGTACTTCGGTATGTCTGTGTAAGCTCTTTCGATGGTATCCGATTGGGAACGGCCTTGGTGAGGAACGGAAGGAGTAATTACACTTTGATGGTGAAAAATTCTGTTTCCAAACCTGTAAGTACCGGATGATTTATTACTAACAAGTTTATGCAGGTACAACCACCACACACTGGTTTCCACATGCTCATACATACATCTCAGAGTCAATGAAGAGTTCTCACAAAGATCAAAGGATAGCAACAGTCAAAGAAAGATTCTACGTCAAAAAGAAGAATCTACAAAGTTAAGTGACAAAGATCAAAGTGAAAGAACCGCGACAACAAATATATCTATGGCAAAGACTAAAGATGTATGAGCATGTTGGAAAGGCGACTAACCTACAAAGACGAAGCTGTGACAAAAGGCAGATGAACAACCACAACAACAAAGAACAAAGTAAAGTCATATTACAAAGATCACAAAGCATGAAGGAACAAAGAATGATGAACATTGAACAATGACTTAGCTAATGTTTTCTAAAGACGTCAAGAGCAATAATGTTGAAGTTTAAAGATAAAGATGAAGACGTCACGCAACGTTCAATGACCAACACTTAAGGGGAGATTGTTAGCATCGTATTTTTATATTATGAAGTGTCGGTCATTATATTCTAGAATCATGAAATAGGTTGCGTTAGAAAGCGTTTTAGGAAGTTATATGTTCATTTATCTATTACTAGAAAGTCTAAGGGCCAAACAAGTAATAGTCAAAAGCCCTAGACTTCACACCTATATAATGTATTGTATAACCTCACTTTGAGGTTGGTTGATCATTTGGCAATACACATAGTTCTTTATTTCACACACTTGATCCTCCCATCTCTCTCTCTCTTCATCTCACTTTCTCTCTCTAAGATTTGATGAATAAGGTCGTGATTTAGGTTGTATACGGGTTCCTACAAATATATAAACCCTTTTCTCCACTTTCTCTCTCTACTTTCTCTTTCTAGACATAACAATGTTTTATGCATATTTCAATCAACCTCGACCTCCGGAACGTGTTTCTTGGTTATAAGACTACTCTTATTCATTAATCATGGAAGTTGGTTTATTTGGTGTTTGGTATTGAAGCAGATATGATATGTTATTCTGATCGATTTATATTTAGGGTTTCTTGAATAAGATCTGCTCTTTATTTTTTAAAAGGAAACCCTAGATCAAACCGGTGATTATGTTATACAGTTAGGGTTTTGATTAACTGTATTCATTGTGTATTCAACTGGATATACTGGTGGATTACTACATGATGATACCCTAGAATATCTTCTTTATTTTACTGGTGATGACCGATCTGTTTGATCTGATGGAGTGGTGATACTGGAATTAATGTTACATCTACTGTTAATGCTTTTTCCTTACTTACGATGACAATAAGATGAAATGAAGTTACATTTTAAGCATAATTAACTCGTCCATTCTGCTTTTTAGCCACACTGAACTTGAAAAGTTAGTAGGGCAAATTACCTATTAATGCACTATACTTGTCAAAAAAATCACTTTTGGGTATCAGAACAAATATTTTTCCTTATATGGGTACTGAACTTTCATTATTTGGTTTTTTTGATGTACTTTGTGACATTTTTGCCCCTGAATTTTTAATAATTTGAGGGGTAAAAATGTCACAAAGTACATCAAAAAGGCCAAAAAACGATAGTTCAGAACCCATATAAGGAAAAAAATTGTTCGATACCCAAAAGTGATTTTTTGGACAAGTACGATGCTTTTTTAAAGATTTTGCCCAAGTTAGTATTGTAATTCACTGCAAATAGAATCGTGTTGGTGTTGTTGCAACAAATTCGTAGTGCCTTCTAATAGGGTATTAGTCTGTATAGTCCTATAACCTTTATAACAGTATGTGGAGTTTCACATTACCTTGTCGTATTAGGATCAAGATAGAGATGTATTGGATAGTTACGAGATGAGATCCTTCTGGTTTTTTCTTTTTCATTATTTAGGATAAGAGATTAATTAGTTAGTTAATTTAGAAAATGGAGCGACACATTGTGTTTGGATTGATACATGTATTGTTGGAAACATGAAAGTTGAAACTGTGTACAGGATCTGTCCTTCTATAGCATGTGTTTCCGTCATTTTTGTTGACACCATGTAAGAAACTCTCTAAATACTAGTGAGTTCCAAGTTCTAAGTTGACAGTGGTTTTGGTTTCTAGCATGCCTGTATGCTGAATTTGTAGGGGATGCCAAAATGTTTATAATTGACATAGATACGGTACACTGTGCACTTAGTTTTATTTCTAATGGATGTTCAAATAATGTAAGGGGGTGTCGTCGTGCTGAGAATCTCTTGATTTTGCCATTTCTAGGTTTAATCGTATATTTCTCATACATTAGGGGTGGTAGTAAGACATAATTTAAGATGAATAATGTGTGTGTTAGAAGTCTCGTTACTTTGCGTCTATAAGGCCTACCAGGTGGCATTAGCGTGTTCTTGTGTGTGTAAAGACGTGTTGTGGAAGTAGTATGTATCTAAATGTCTCTTAAAATGCATACCCTCAACTTGGCCGACCAGATTTTTTTGTACCCTAAACTATTATGGGCGCAGCTTGTCCTGGACTTGTAAACTCAGTCAATCTAACACCTTCTACCCGGTTGACTCAGTCAATGTAATACCTTCTACCCGGTTGACTCAGTCATGTGCATATCACATGACTCCCAATCATTTTCCATATAATAATAGTACGGAGTACTTGCTAAATCATTCTATACTGCATAAATGCATAATATTGATCATCTAGAGTGAACCTATTGCATTTCATTGATTCGAAAGAGACTATCTAATTGGACCTGTAAAACGCGGCACATGACTGAGTCAACTCGATGAAGGGTAAAAAATTGACTTGGTGTATTTGTCCAAGGTAGTAAGCTGCACGATACCAAAAAAACTTGGTCAGCCAATATAACTCATAATTCTCTTCGTATAAGTTATAGTTTGTATTACCGATAATAGAACATGCAGGTGTGCTTTGGGTTGAGGATTCTAACTTGGAGTCCGCTGTTTTGAGGAATAAACTAATTTCATGATTTATTATCTATATGAAAATCATGGTTAAGTTCTGTTACAAAGAGAATTAGCTTGTATCTTAGGGTGTCTTTGCTTATTTTAATTTCTGAATACAAACTCTCCAAAGGATGAACTTTAGGATTGTGTTTTTTGTGACATGAAATGAATTATGAGTTTATTCCTTTTATAAAAAGTTTCATAGTTATATCTTATATGAGATTATCTTGAAAAGAATTATAATCACATAAAGAAGTATAGACTTAATATTTTATGTATTTCATTAACAATTTGGTTACAAGAATTCAACTAGAGTAAGTGTCTCAAGGGAAAAAAATTATATATTGAGGTGAATCAGTGACAACTAGTTGGAACGAACCATTTTAGGATCAAGATGAACATGATAAAAAACCTGCCTGGTGGGGGCGGTTCCTCTGTTGTGGGTTAACAGGAAACCCGACTCAACGGAACCAAGGTTATGGAACAAGATCCTTTTGGTTGTCTTTTTCATTTGTTAAGAAAAGAGATTAGTTTGTGAAATTAGTCGATTAGTGTGTTTGTAGCATTTAGAGGGATTTCACTTTAAATTGTCGTTTTAGCCACATTGTTTGTAGTGTTTACATAGCACTTAAAGTATTGCTGGATACTNAAAAAACTTGCTGTCTTTTTCTTTTCCTGCGTATTCTTTTGGCGTCTCGATATGGTCTCTTGTTTTGATTGTCGAAACAGTTTTGTTGTTTCGTTATGATTTCCTTGCTCTTGATGCCAATTGTTGTCCCAAACTTATGTATAGATCGATATGTAAAGTTGCAAATAATATGAATAAGTAAATCTGTTTTTTCATTAGCCTTTTAAACGTTTACATGTTTTGGGTTTATATAACTTTTGGAACGTTGCAAAGTGAAACGTTGCAACCCTTCCTTTTGTCCAAACCGAATTAACAGACATTCGGTTGTAAGGTTTCTAATTAACACTTTTAGTCCTCTAACTTTAACTAATAATAAATAAGCAATGAACAAAGATTATCGGGTCACAGATACATGGGAATGTGTACTAAATATGTCCTTTTGTTTCAACAGGGGATAAAATACAGACGTTTTTGAGTGGTTTGTTTACTGACCTTATTTTGTGAGTTTCAAGTTGCAACTCGACTATGGTTTTGGTTACTGACATGCCTATATGCTGATTTTGCGTGGGATGCCAACCTTATCATTATTGACATGGATGTGGTGCATTATGCACTTTGTTTCACTTCTAATGGGTTCTAGTAAAAAATTGTCGAGGAAATAAAACTATTTTTCTTTATCTCTATGTATTTTCTGAGTAACTATATCGCTACCATGTATGGGATGTCACGGTGCATAGGTTCAATGTTACTATTAACACATTAGAGGTAATAGGGACAATTAGTTATAAAATAATCCAACTTGACACAAAATCTTTTAGCGTCGTGTATCAAACTTTTCTTTTTCTTTTTAAACACACCACCTTCTCAATATTTCTGTTGTGTGTATTAAAGACTTAAATCAAATACACCAAACTGCCTAATCTTCCTTTTTGTTTACTAAATGATCAGTGCATCACCTGCTAATCTGTCATCTATAGTACACACGGATAGGAAGTCTACAAAGTTTGTGTATCTTATAGGAAAAAATAGTTTAATACAAGCTAAAGAATTTTTTGTCGTAAATTTTAAACTAATTATCCCAAGGAAATCATCTAAGGTGAATAATGCTTGTGTTAGAAGTCTGCTTACTCTGCATCTAAAAGGTCAACCAGATGGCATTAGCCTCTTGTAGTGAATAAAGATGTTTTATGGAAGTTGAATGTATCTAAATGTATCCATCAAATGCTATTTAGGGGGTGTTTGGTTTCTTTAGAGGAATGACTATGGGTATTGGTATAGGAATGGGTTTGTAAACTCACCACTCTTGGTGGGTTTTGATAATACCTGGTTTTGAGGGTTTGATTCCCATTTTTGAATACCAAGTCCATAAACCAAACATCTATAATGGTAATGAAAGTCATCCCTTCATACCCAAACCCTCAAAGCAAACGCCCCCTTATTGTTATCAATTTAAATCATAATTTTCTTTATCTAGGTTATAGTTTTCATTGCCTACTGTTTGTCGTCGTTATTTATAATTGACTATGGTATGTGCAGGTGTGCTTTGGGTTGAGGATTGTAGCTTTGAGTCGACTGTTTTGAGGAATTAACTAGCTTCATGATTTATTATCCTTGTGAGAAATCATGGTTGGCTTCCGCTACAAAGAGGATTAGCATGTACTTTAGTGTGCCTTCTCATAACTTATTTTCTACACATAACTCCCGAAAAGTGGACTTTAGGGGCAGGTAGCTTTAGGTTTGAGTTTCCTGTTAAATGAAATGAAATGAATGTTGAGTTTATTCTAGGAAAAAGCCCGTTTGATTTTGTACAAGCTTAACACTAATATTATATATGAGGTTATCTTGAAAAGGATTCAAATCACATAAATTAATATTTTCTGTATTTTAGTACAATGTTTTACAGGTATCACAACTTGGACAAGTGTCATGTGAACAAAATTATATTAATGTGATAACTAGTTGTAACTTGTTTTAGGTGAATATACTTTTAATATGTTATTTTAATTTACACGCATACCCACTTGCTCTAAAATAAGTGTTGGTCTGTAATTTACAGTTTATTGAAATTTATATTAGGAAAAAGTTGACCATAATAAAACTCAAAACCGAAATCGGTATTAAGTGTCTAAACCATCATTTTCATCTGCACACATTTCATTCAAACCCTTATACACTCACATACACTGCTCTGTGTTTACTTCATCACTAAACAATGGCTGAAGTCATGGCTACCACCCTTATCAAAACCATTTTTGAAAAGCTGGCCAATGAAGCATTCAAGCAATTTGCTCGCGCTCAGAGAATTCATTCCGAGCTGAAGAAACTGGAGAGGGCATTGTCCCAGATCCAAGCTCTCCTAAATGATGCTTATGAGAGGAAATAATTGGCTCAATGGTCTTCAACATTTGGCTTACGACATAGACGATATTCTCGAGGATTTGGCAACCGATGCTCGTGAGTTCATCAAGCTATCCGTAGGCTGTACCAGCAAGGTAAGAAAGCTCATCCCAGCTTGTTGCAAAAATGTCTCACTAAGAAATAGGATGCATCATAAGTTAGATCACATTAACATCAGGTTGCAAGATTATCTAGAAAAGGAAAAAATAACTCTTGGCTTGATTGTAAACAATAAAAAGTCAAAAGATATAAGTAGAAAACTCGATCCCTCTTTGGTATGTAGATGCATCTAGTATTGTTGGACGACAAGGTTATAAGGATGCATTGGTTTACTGTTGGTCCCTTTTACTTGGTTAATCGTAACTACAAAGTTATTCTAACCAAGTTCCATGACGTAGTGAAGTATAGATTAATGACTAAGTATTGTAAAACGTAAATGATAAGAAAACAATAATTTTCAATGTTTAACTCTTATTAGAAATTAATCAAAAGAATTATACCCAAGTGTTCGCGGAATAAACACTTGGGATTGAAATGACAAGTATGTTTGGTGTTACTCCTCACTAAACTTAAGTTATGCTTAAGTAGCAACAAAAGACCCACTAAGCTATCTTAGGGATGGTTGCTGTTTGGAGAGAGTAAAGATTGGTTTGTGAATGTCTAAGCATTAATTGCACAAACTCCGCAACCTTTACTCTTTCCTTATGACTCCTATTTATACACAAGTATATTACAACCGTTATGAAAAAGATAAAAGATTACATCAGCCTAGTAGAGACAAAATGCTTGCGTATTTTGTCTCTGTTACACAAGTCTATTTTGGGCTAAGGACAACAATGCTTTCTGAGGTTCAGATATGACACCATCCTGAACTCAAGCCATTCAGGGAAAGTTTGACTTTACAGGGCTCCTGACACTTTTTGTAACTTCAAAGATTTCCCGCCTTGTCCCGCCCATTCTTCAGGCTTCATGCCTTTAATCTTCAGTCTTTAGCTTTTGTTGCTTCAGTGAGGAGTAACTTGGGATTCAGTGAGCTATTGTCATTACTCACTGAATCCATCACCTCCTTCTTTGGCTTAAGTGCCATTCGCTGAGAGTCCGCCTCACTGAATGGAAAACCTTTCTTCTTAGATTTGTCCAAAGCATCCTAAAAATGACTCACTGAGTGACTGTTCACTCAGTGAACTGATTGTGTTCAAGGTTTACTAACACTTATCATAATTTGTGTTCAAATCTATGTTTAACGAGACTTGGGTACTGACGTAACCCAACAATCTCCCCCTATTTGAATATAAATTATGTCTAAGTGTTATTTGCATTTTGAAAGGACACTGATAAAACATAAACATCATTGTTCATTCATAGCTATTACAGTTCCTATCAAAACACAAAAAAATTACAAGGATGAAAGGTGATTCAGCTTCAGATGTTAAGGCTGTATCCGAGGGCCTGAAGCTTTGCTCTTTTGTATTTCAGTACGTGCTTTTCAGGGTGCTCTTCAATCTTTTTCCTGAGGTCAATGCAGAACCTTGCATTGGCAGCTATCTTGATTGGAGAGGCCATCATTAAGTACATCAGCATCGCCTTAACCCCAGCCTTATCAATATCAGACCATCTTTGGAAGGAATGGTTCCCAAACTCATCGATAAAGCATAGACCTCTTTCAGGTAGCTCAAGGACCATGTTGTTAGCAAACGTGATCCCTTCAGAGAGGCTTCTGTCGCAGTCAAGTCCAAGAACCTTGACTTCTGATTCAGTCTCAATTCTCTTCCTTTTTCTTTTTGAAGCCTGAGAAGAGGTGTCCTGAGATGGGGCTGCCTGAATGGCATGTACTGAAGGTGGCACCATGGAGGGAATCCCAAGTTCCTTATGCTTCTGGGTCAGGGCATCATATCGGGTCCTGAGTGATTTCAACGGTTTTGGGACCACAACATTGTTTTTCTTTTGAAGGATTTGGGCAAGTTCATCGAGTTCAGTGATCCCAAAGTCAGTGATCTTGAAGGGATCATGAACCTCAAAGTTACGTTTGTCCTAACCCCTGAAGATAGTGACCACTGCAGGGCTAGTGTTCGCATGAATTTTGACATCAGTGATAGGTTCAAGGTTTAATCTCTGTGTCATGATCCATGTATATCTTTGGATGTTCTTTTCCCTGGTTACATCAGCTTTCTTCAGCTTGGCATCCCTCCTTTGATTGAGTTCTGCAATTCTAGCCACCTGAGCCCTTTTGAACTTCTCTCCACCCTCATTTTTCTTCAGTTCATTAGGATTAATCCCAAGAGACTGAGCTTCTTCATTCACTACCTCGATAAGAGCTGGTTTGCTGATAATCTCTTCCTCAGCTGCTTTCTTTGGCTTTTCCACCTTGTCAAGGTAACCTGAAATTTCTGCTTCAGTCATCAAGTAAGAAACCCCATTGATGACATAGGGAATCTTGGATGGTTCATGCTCCTTCCTGACCACTGAGGGAGCACCCACTACCTCAGACACTGGTTCGATGATCATAACATTTTTGCCTTTGTCCGGTCGAGAGGAAGATGTTTCAGGCTACTTGTATGATGATATTGGAACAGCCTGAGTAGGAATCTCCCCCTCAGTGTGAGATTGAGGTGCTTCAGTGAATTGGACTTCAGTAGCATTGTCCATCTTTGCAGCTTCTTCAGTGTACTCCTCCCCCTCAACTTTTGCGGGAGCTTCAGTGAGAGCAAGAGTTGGAATCAGGACTGCAGCAGATGAGCCTTTGAAGGCTTGGAAAATTTCAGACATCATTGTCTTGATTTCCTTGGTGTCCTGTTGGATGGAAGACACCTTGGATTCAAGGGAAGCCTGAGTGTTCTCAATGGCAGTCAGGCGGGAGCCAAGAGACCAGGCCACTGAGCTAGATGACTTAGCCCAGTTGGCAACTTATTTCTCAAGATCTTTGATGGAGGACTGAATCTCTGTCACTGAGATGTGCAGGGATTGAAGATCCAAGGATTTGAGCATGGTGACCAATTCAGGAAGACTGGCAGTTTGCTTGATGAAGTCCTGATAAGCCTGAAGTAGTCTACTATTAAGCTCAGGATCCTCCTTGACAGCTTCCTGAATGGTTTCAACCAGATGGAAAAGTTTGTTTAAGTAGGTGACAAACTTGTTCAGGTTAGAGTTCAGACTGGTCAGGTTGTGGTCAACACCGGCTTGCTGTTCTAGAACATTGTCATGAAATACTTCAACAGCATCCTTGAGATTGAAGTAATGAGCATCTTGTTCGGTGTGCATGTCAAAGACTTCATCAGTGAACCCTTGAAGAAGACCTGAGGTTGCTTTCCTTAGAAATCTGATCATCTTTCGGCCAGTGAGAGGAACATCATCATCATTCTTTTCTGAGGAGACTGAAGGCTCATTGTCAGGGTGAGATTCCTCAGGTTGGTCTTCCTCAGCATTGTGGGATTGAGACTGAGATGCTGGTTCAGTAAGCTTATTAGTTGGTTCATCAGTCTCCATGACATCCCTAGCTTCAAAAAGTTCATCTTCGCTGCTCTTGCTCTCTTCGTAATCATCGGAGTCAAGAACAGCCTGAAACATGGCCGTAGAGTCAATCTCCAAGACCGGGTCAACCAGCTCCTCTTTAGATAAAGATTGCTGGGGTTGTGGTCGCTCCCTGACCCCTCTATTCCGGAAGACTGGGATTTATCTGCCTGGTCCTTAGGGCCAGTTTGCGAAGAAAGCGCACCATCACGAGTTGTTATAATTTCTCTATCAGTGGGTTGTATTTGTCCCTCTGAGTCTTGGGGAAGAGTAGTGGTGCCCTGAGACAAAAGCTTGGATTGGCGAATGTCCTCATTGGGCAATGAGATGTTGAGGCCCCCCTTTCCAGCAAGCTTGTGCTGGCATACTGAAGATTTAGGGGCCGGTACTCCCTGAGACTTTGGTTGTGATTTACCAGAGCCTTTAGCAGGATGTGAATGGGTGTGAGTTCCCTTCTCAGTGGGGTAGTGTTGGCCCACCGAGGATTTAGAACCCCTTTCTCCCTGAGACCCTGGTTATGATTTACCAGAGCCTTTAGCAGGATGTGATTTGGTATGGGTCCCCTTCTCAGTAGGGTGGTGCTTTCCTACCGAGGATATAGGACCTTGTTCTCCCTGGGACACTGATTGTGATTTATCAGTGTCTTTAGCAGGATGTGAGAGTTGAGTTGTTCCTGACTCCACTAACTTGTTTATTTTAGTAGAGTCGTTAGGAGAGGGTTTTCCCGGGGACACTGAATGGGATGCTTCAGTATCCTCCGTTGACGTTTGTTCACTGGTCAAAGGATTGGTCTCACTGACGGGTGTCTCAGTAGCCAAGGTCGGTTTTAGCCTTCTTCGTTTAGGCTGTGAGAGTGAGGTACCAATGGCGAGTGACTTGGGTTTAGTCACCTTCTTGGACCCCAGTCCCTGCTTCTTCTTCTTCTCCTTCTTAGTAGGAGAAGGTACAGGAGATATTGTGTTAGCGCCCTGAAATTGTTGCCAACATGTAAGTTGTCAGGGCGATGGGTGTGGCCTCAGTAGGGTCCCTAGAGTAGTTGGCCTTATGGAGTACTTCTGGTTCGAATCCCAGAACCTCAGGCCTCTCATAGATGGAACCCAGTAGTTCCTGAATCACACAGGAAATGAACCTGGGGTAGGATATAAGTCTCTGCCTAGATTTTCCTGTGGTCGGTTTTGTAATGAGGTCTTTGTAGGAACCCGGAAACAACCTAAATCACGACCTTATTCATCAAATCTTAGAGAGAGAAAGTGAGATGTAGAGAGAGAGAGAGAGATGGGAGGATCAAGTGTGTGAAATAAAGAACTATGTGTATTACCAAATGATCAACCAACCTTCCAAGTGAAGGTTTACAATGTATATATAGTGCATACAAGTCTAGGGCTTTTGATGCTACATGTTTGGCCCTTAGACATGCAAGTAATTGATAGATGAACATATAACTTCCTAAAACGCTTTCTATCGCAACCTATTACATGATACTTTGACTTTAATGACCGACACTTCATAATATAAAAATACGATGCTAACAATCTCCCCCTAAGTGTTGGTCATTGAAGGTTGCGTGACGTCTTCATCTTTGTCTTTAAACTTTAACATTCATTGCTTCTTGACGTCTTTAGAAAACATTAGATAAGTCATTGTTCAACGTTCATCGTTCTTTGTTCCTTCATGCTTTGTGATCTTTACACCATGACTTTTCTTTGTTCTTTGTTGTTGTGGTTGTTCATCTGCATTTTGTCACAGCTTCGTCTTTGTAGGTTAGTCGCCTTTCCAACATGCTCATACATCTTAAGCCTTTATCATACATTCATTTGTTGTCGTGGTTCTTTCACGTTGATCTTTGTCACTTGACTTTGTAGATTCTTCTTTTTGGCGTAGAATCTTTCTTGACTGTTACTTTCCTTTGATCTTAGTGAGAACTTTCCTTTGACTTTGAGATGTATGTATGAGCATGTGGAAACTAGTGTGGTGGTTGTACCTGCATAAAACATGTTAGTAATAAAGCAACCGGTACTTACAGGTTCGAAATTAGAGATCGTCAACAGCATATTGTGAAGACTTTCTCCAACCCTTACCATGGCCGTTCCTAATTGGATACCCTCGAAAGAGCTTACACAGACATACCGAAGTACACCCACGATTAGGTGAGTCACTGGAGATCACCTCATGACTGTAGACCGTTTGAATCCACCGAAAACACTACGCGTAACCCACAAGAGATTACCAAAGTGACCTGCTGTCAGGGCTGCTTAATGTTGACCCTGGCAGGAGTTTCCGTTCAATCATTGAGAAGTACATAAGTAAATTCTCTCATAAACGTTCTGGCAGATTGCTAAGACCTGCGTAGGACTCTAAAGTTTACATCTGACGTCCATTGATGTAGAACAACCGGTGTAATAATATCGTGTGTTCCTATGAGATCTTTTGATGAATCTCTTGGCTCTAGACTCAATAAGTGCACATTTAGTCGTCAGAGGAATGGAGCAGAGTACCTCCTTTTCAATATCAACACACTCGGAATGAGTGGTCAATAGATTATGCAGGGTTCTCCGTGAGAATGAAACAAGTATCTTTTGAGAGATACCCAAGTGGCTAGAAGGTTTAAGTGCAGTGCGTCACTGGGTCCATGACGTCTTGTCTTCAATACCGATGTCACCTAAGTAACAATCAGTAGCATATGAGTTGAACCCGGTGTCTGACCTAAGGGCTATTTCTTTTCACCCTTTTTCATTTCATTTCTTTTTAATTCTTCAACCCCTTCTTTCTCCTTTCATTCTTTACTCCTTTTTTCAAATCATACCTAAGGACTTCTAATTCTAATCTATTGGAATTGCACTTGGGTAGATCCCTCCGGTTCTGGCGTATCATAGGACGGTTTTTCCTAACCTTAGTCACCTTATATCACCATGACTGTCCTATTGTTGCCATAAACCTTTTGTTTGAAGATCTCTCAAAGTGTTTATGATAATAAAACACATTTTTTGTTAACACATTGAGAGTTTTTGCACTTTTTGAAATACTCCCCCTTCACATGTGCTCATGAGTTATTCAGATAAATTTGCACATGTTGGGTAGAGTTGGCATTTTTGAATTGATCCACTCTTAATAGACATATACCCGAGGGACACGTTTACGTTGTTTAGTTAAAGGGATCCATTATCAGCTTTTAGGTGACAACTAGCCCTAATAACTAACTTGATGTTGTTAACATTCCTAAAAAGGAAGTTAGACCCGTCATAGTAAACGTCTAATTAAGAGTTTCTCGAATGGGTACTTTCTACTTGGATAAACCTTTCGAATACTAACATTTTGTTTCGTCAATTCGAGAGTTAATTCTGAGTCTGTTCTGAGTCAAGTACAAGACCTTTAAGTCTTAACTGACGAGCTCGAGATTCTTCCACAACTTTTGAACATTTTTTATCACATTTAATCACGTCTTCTCCCCCTCAAAAATAGCATACATGATATTTTTGATATCAACTGATTAAATACAAAGCTTTTTCGAGAGATAGACGGATTTTGTTTTGCATGAAATCGGAACATTTTTCTTTTTATAATACTCCCCCTCAGAACTCGCATATTTTTGTGAGAATTTTGAGCTTTTGCAATGAGTTTAGAGGAAAGGAGTCTTCTTGAGCAAAAATTCTAAAAATGTAAGTAATTTTATATTTGTTGAATTTTGCATCAAGGGTTTTGAAAAACAAAGACTTCTCTTTGTTTGAGTAGGAATGTCGCACTGAGGCGTACAACAGTGTCCATTTGTAGGATAAGTGCACTTTCTTGATGACAATCATTTTTGCATAGCACTTTCCTTTCTTTTAAAACTCGAGTTGTGCACTGTAAGGTGTACACAAGTCATTTTTTTTTAGGATAAGTGCCTAAAGATTGAAAACCTTTGTTTTGATAGAGCACTTTCCTTTCTTTGAAGAACGAGTCCTTAGCTGAAATACTAAGAAGTCATTAATGAAGCCCGGGTTTCGTACTGAAGTATACGAAAGCCATTTAAAGAAAATTTAGAGAAACGACATGTTTTAGAGAACCTTTAAATGAACTCTCGCTCAAGCATATGTACATATCCGTGTCATTGTTGAATGGCATTTCTAGAAACGTACATAATATCGATTATACGAGAGACATGTCGTGAGAAGAATATTTTTGGATTTTTGAATTTTATATTGCTTTTGTGTTTTTGAAAATTTTCTATTTTTTATTTTGTTTTTGTTGGTTTTTCAAATTTTGTATTTTCTTTTTTCAAAAATATTCAGCGAAGAATTGAAGAAAGAAAGATTACGTTTGGACAAGTAAAAGTGGAGATAAAAGTGGAGTTAGAAAAGGATTTCCATATGCGATGTTGGCATAAAATTCTACTTTTCCACATTAGGTGTAAGAACCCTCTTCACTTTTACAAGTACCTGCATCCAAAGAAGAAGAGTTTGCACAAATAACAGTGTTAGAAGTACATCTTTCCTCACATTGAGGGTGTTCACTATCAACGGTTGTAGTGCTTTCTACTTCCTTATCCTGATGATTTTCACTATTACTTGACTTGGTGCAACTATCAAAAATCTTTCTTGTAGGAATCCATCTAAGACCAACTGTTTTAAACACTTTTCCCGTAGGAATCCACCTAAGGTAAGATCTAGGCGTAGTTTTCTTATCAGATGCAGCGGAAGTCTTAGATTTTGAAAAACTACATCCTTTAGATGTCCACCTTTTAGGTTTGTTATCTTGATTCATGTTCTCAAAGGGTGTTGTCTTATTGGATTTTGTCCTGACACTTGATTTACTTTTCTTGAGAAATTGTGCAAGACATGCATCATGATTACTTGAAAAAACACATTTTTGACATGTAGGACAGACAAATTCAACATTCTTGTTTAACACAGCAACTTTAACTTTGTCACTACAGTCTTTTGAATTCTGAGTGTTGTATTCTACGTGTGAAGCATTTTCTTTTGCGCAACTACTCTTAGATGCAAGCCAATCCCTAGTTTTTTTGTACAATGTTCCTAGGTAATGGTTTACTACTACTAGCAGTGCTTTGAAATCTTGTAGAATTCACCACTTTAGGTTTTTCACCTAAAATTCCGTCTTTTCGAAGTTGTGCCTTTTTCCTAGCTTCTTCTAGATGATGATTTTTGACCATGTCATTAGAACCAACCGATTCTTTAACAGTTTTATTGGTCTCATTCCGTGTGTTATTCCTAGAAGGACAAGGTGTAAGCACATTTGTGTTTCTTTCAAAAACGATTTTTTGTTTTTCAACAATCTTTGCAATTTCGTTTTGTTTGGGCTGTGGAGTGACTGGTTTTGACAAATCCTTTTTCTCATCGATTTTTGGAGCAAACTGGGAAATTGACATTTTTGGTTTTTCAACCGTGTTTGAAGCATTTGGTTTCTTCGAAGTCGATGGTTTTGCAAACTTAGTATCCACACCCTTTCCTTTTATACTTTCTAACTGAGCCCTCAAAAGATCATTTTGCTCTTGCAATTTCTTGAAATCATGCTCATACGACAATTTGTCATACTTGCATTCTTCCTTTTTTCGATCAAGTTGTTTAAAATATGACACGTTTTCTTTTTCAAGTTTAATAAGAGCATTTTCATATTTTGAAACAATTGCAGGGGTCTAGCTCGAAGTCGTTCATCATCCTCAACAGAATATGTTTGCAAGATAATAGACATCACATCAGTAGACATAACAGCTTCAAAGAGAGAGTCATTTAATCTATCCAAAAGTTTCATGTGTTCACGAGTTTCATTAACTTCCTTTACGAGGGATTTGTGGTCCTTGACAAAGTCGGTTGTTTCTTTTAACAAAGCATTTTCAAGATGAATTACTCTCGCACTTATGTTATACAGTGGGATTGTAATTTCAGTTTGAAACACCTTTTTCATTTCTTTATGAAAACTCGAATGCCAATTTTCAATACGGATTGTTGTTTTGGAATCAACAATGCTTTGAAGAACTTTGATTCTCTTTTTCACATCATCAAGTATGCCTCTAGTTTCACTTGTGTTGAAAGGATTTTCTGAAGACATTTGTTCCATTTTGAAAGATTTTTAGAGACAACTTGTGGTTTTGAAAGCATTTTCTTGAAAATCGATGATTTGGAAACATTTGATGTTTGTTTTTTAGGGACAAAAGTGATTCCGTTAATTTCATTCCATTTGTTATAATCAATAGGTTTTAAATCTGGATTCTTTTGTTTCATTTTATTTTGACTCTCTTCCGCATGAGCTATTGTATCATCATAATCACGCACATAAGGAGGATCATGTTTCTCATATATCACATTAGCATTGTAAATCACATTCTGTTCTTGCCGAGCTTTCTTGAGATTACAAGGTGTTTGACCAAGAGCCATTTTATATTTTGTGTGGTAAATCGGATCTGTTTGATTTGAAAGCATTTGATTGGTTTGTGCTGAATGACCCGTTTTAACCAACAAATCTTCAAGTTTTGCAATCTTATGTTCTGACTCTATGATTTCTTCCAAAAGCTTATCTTCTTTCTTTGCAAATTCCTTTTTCAACTCATCCCGTTCTTTTTGAAGATTGGTATGAGCTGTTTGTTGTTTAGAAAGTTGGTTTTGTAAATCAGAAATTTCCGCATTTAGGGATCTAATTTGCTTTTGTAAATTAACATCAAGTGTATCATATTTTATTTGCAAATGTTTTTCCCTTGAAACAGAATTTTGATAACCAGTTTCTAATTCAGACAGTCTTTGTGTGTGAAATTGAAAAGCTTTTTCTTTTTCCTTGTATCTAGCAAGCTCAGCGGTCAATTTAGCATTCGCGGCCTTAGCTTCGCGATTGACCTTTTTCACATTCTCAATCTCAATTTGACAATTATTCAACAATGATTCAAATAAAGCACATGTTTCCTCATCATTCTCAGCATGCTGTGAAACAAAGCCTCCATTATGATTCATATCGGGATTTGACGAATCAATATTGCTATCATTCGGCATTTCCTGGTATGTATCATAATCGTATACTTGTGTCTCAGAATGCTGTTCCTCATGAGGGGACATATTAAACATATCATTATTGTTGAAAGAATTGTTTGATGGTACCTCAGATACTACATTGGCATCAAAAACCGGCGGTGTCTCAGAATCTGTGTCGTACTTAGCCTCCTGGAGATTCGCCATGAATATGCAGTTCGCGTCAATATCTACACAATCTTCCATATCATCCATGAGTGCCATGTAGTCAATCTCCTCAGCATTCAACTGAAATCCTGCTTTCTGCTTCTAAGCCAACATCAATGCTTTCTGTAAGTACTCAGGATCTTTCTTATCCACCCATGAAGGACAGTTCCTTGCCATGTGACCGACACCCTGACAATTAAAACACTTAACCAAATTTCCCTGATTCACGTTCACATTCCCATTATTCCCTCCAACCTGAGCTGCAACATTTCCAACCTGATTACCCATAGCCTGATTACCAACATACTGACCCCCTGATTCCCAACAAACTGACCAATCTGATTCCTTTGATTCTACCTCAAACAACATAAAGTCATTCCACAACAACTACCAGATCACAATTCCAAGAACCCGAATTCACTTGATAATGATGAGAATATGCTGCAAGTAACCTCAACTTTGCTCTTCTGACTAAGCATTCAAGGACGCTATCACCAACCTAACAACAACCATNGTGGGTAGAATGATTGTTGATAGACAGGTGTTGGTTGTGAAACGTATGGTTGTTGCACATAGTTGTGAGTGGAAGATGATGATGGTTGTTGTGTGTTCACTGGTAGAGGTGTTGGTGTTGTAGCAATGAGTGCAAGAGGATCATGATTCTTAGCCAACTTTTCCTTCCTAACTTCATTTGCCTCAGCTTGGTTTTGCTTCAAAAAGTCATATAGTTGATCATAATCCACCTGATGAAGATTCTTTGTTTGGTTGACAATTGTAACATATCGACCCCATTCTTCTGGTAGATTGTTGATGAACTTGATGTTTGTCACAATTTGTCGTGGTTCCAACTTGTTTCTAATCAGCTCATTCATTAAAGTACAGAACCTGGTGTAGTATGATTCAATCTGTTCACCTGCTGTAGACGTGAAGTTTTCCCATTCTGTTAGAAGCTTGTTTTCAACATCTTGTTGCCCAATTTCCGTTCCATGACAAAGTCTTCTAACTCGTTCCCACATAGCATAAGCTGTTTGACAACTGTCGACTGCAGCAAAAATCTCACGAGGTAAACCAAGTTGAATAAGATGCATTGCCATATCATCTGCTTCAATCTGCTTCCAGTCTGCAGCTGTGTAATCTTCTTCTTTTTGGAGACGAAATAATGGTTGAGTAGGAGGTGTTCCTTCTGGATTTCCCAGATCAAGGATTTCTTTTGGCTTAAATGGACCATTTTCAATGGATTTGATCATGAGCTTGCCATCGGTTTTGGTTTTGATGTAACGAAGCATACGGCTTGTCCATGGAAGATAACCACCTTTTTCAAGCATAGGAGGACGGTTCTCAGCTCCAGCAGCGTGAATATCTTGTTGAGTTGCCATTATGATTTGATTCAAAGTGATGAGTCGTGAAAAGTTGTTGTTGGATCTTTAGGATGAACTTAGGTTGTTTTTGTAGATTAGGTTTGATGAAACTTTAAAAATCATTATTGGTTTATTTTAGTGATTTCAAATTTTTCCCTCCAAAAATTGAAGTTGAAAATTTTCTCTCCCATATTTTGAAAATCACTAGGAAATGCAATTCTAAGGTTGCACGAAAAATTTGAGTTTTAAAAATTTTGACGCGAAATTTTACCGAAAAAAATTTGAATTTTGGCCTAAAATTTGAATTTTTGGGTCAAAATTTTCAAACATTATACAACAATTTACTCTTTTTTTTTTTTTTTTTTTTTTTTTTTTTTTTTTTTTTTTTTTTTTTACTCTCTGAACAGTTGATACTCGCTGGGTGTAAGGTGATACTCGCAGGAATTGAAATAAGTGATACTCGCAAAGGTTTGAACTTTGATACTCGCTAAGTGAAACACTTCATACTCGCAAAAGAATGTCTTTGATACTCGCAGAGCTTTGGTTCAAGTTGATACTCGCTAAAGTTTTGAAGACTGATACTCGCTAAGAATTCTTAATACTCGCTAACTATCAATTTGATACTCGCTAAAAGCTGTGTGAAACTCGCAAGGTCTAGTTGATACTCGCTAAGTATTGAAATCCTTACTCGCTAACGATAAGGCATAAAAGGCATACTCGCCAAAAGCATGTGATACTCGCTAAAATAGTACACGATACTCGCTAAGAAATATTCATACTCGCTAACAGAATGTTGATACTCGCTAAAGAACAGCAATACTCGCTAGACCAAATACGAAACTCGCAAGCTTTCTCACTTAAAACCCATACTCGCTAAACCCCATTTCAAACTCGCTAAACCCTAAAAAAATTCTAAGATGTACGAATTTTTTATGCAAGAACGAGATGTGTTTTATCCTAAACGAGTATAAATGATTCAAAACACCAAAATAACCTTTAAAACTTAATCAAACCAAACTTAACTTGAGCAAGAAGAAACCATGCGAGCCAAATAAAAGCTAGCGACCCAAAACCTATCCAAACGAGCCAAAAACCAATCAAAACTAAATCTAAACCAACCTAAATCTATCCCTTGGCGATTGATACCACTTGTAGGAACCCGGAAACAACCTAAATCACGACCTTATTCATCAAATCTTAGAGAGAGAAAGTAAGATGTAGAGAGAGAGAGAGATGGGAGGATCAAGTGTGTGAAATAAAGAACTATGTGTATTACCAAATGATCAACCAACCTTCTAAGTGAAGGTTTACAATGTATATATAGTGCATACAAGTCTAGGGCTTTTGATGTTACATGTTTGGCCCTTAGACTTACAAGTAATTGATAAATGAACATATAACTTCCTAAAACGCTTTCTATCGCAACCTATTACATGATACTTTGACTTTAATGACCGACACTTCATAATATAAAAATACGATGCTAGCAGTCTTTGAAGATTATTTCTCCAACATCAATCTTTTTACCTTCAAGGAGACTGAATACTATCATTGCTTGAGTAGCATTCAATTGCTCCGTGGAGGATTTGTTCCCCCCAAGGACCTGAATGACAAAGGTCATCAGGATTCTCCATGGGGCTGGGAACCAGGCCTTTAGAATTGGGGCTTTGGACAATAGGGTCCCTGGGGCCACTTCAGGGTGGAACTCGTCATATGGCCCAAGGGTCAGTAGTTCAGCCTTTACCTCATCCTCAGTAGGATTGGCTTCAAAAGTCTGTGAGTAGTCAAGGCCAGTGGCTTTGACAAAGGACTTATAGGTCAGGGATAGGTGTCTCTTCCCATTGTTCAGTGTGAACTTAATGGTAGCCTTCTTAGGCTCAGTGGGCTTGTCCACCACAGCAGTACACCAAAACTCCCTTAAATAGTCAGGTAAATCACAGAGGGTGTTTTTGAAAAGGTTGTGGATAGGAAACAGTTTTGTAAATATTTAACCACGTCTTTGTAGACTGGAAATCCTTCAGGATAGGCAAAGTTTCGTACCACATTGTTTTTAGTCATATCCACATCTCAATTTGAAAATTTACATTAGGAGCATATGGAATGACTCAAGAAGAGGCCATTTTTTCTAAAAATTGATCAGAAGTTGATCGAAAAAAGTTTAGGTTATAGTAAAATGCACACACAGATTCACAAGAAAAATTTGCAAAGGATTTGTAAATTTTGAAAGCTTGTGTGTGTGTGTGTTTTGTGAGGGGTATTTATAGGAAAGATTTGGGATTTGAGAGCGTGTGGATGTCAAAGGTATTTTATATTTGCAATTTTGAATTTTTTTTGACATCCGCATTAACTCCACCTTTCCACTCCCCTCGTTTTTCGCAACTGTCAAGATGAACAGTTGCACGTTTATGCCCTTTTGCAGAGTGGCATTAAATGCCAAGTGGGTTATGTGGGGGCCCAAGATATGCATGCCAGAAGGTCAGAGACATATATTCCTATATTAAATAGGTTTTCAGTTACTAACCTAGGACATTTACTAACTATATACTTGGAGCATTTAGTTATGCATTAAATGCTTTTAGTATCTCTTGGGCACCCTGAGGAGTTGATTAATCAGTGAGTATGTTAGGAGACATGTGACTCACTGAAGGTTGATGAAGGTTCAGGGACCTTAGAGAGTTTTAACAACCTGATAGATAATATTAATCAGTGTCCTGATTATCAGTATCTAACATGCCCAGTTCAACTTTCAGTCTAGTGAAAGTGGGTTCATCCAGGGGTTTTGTAAAGATATCAGGGTTTTGTAAAGATATCAGCTAACTGATATTCAGTGGGGATGAAATGTAGTTCAATCTCTCCATTCATGATATGGTCCCTGATGAAATGAGATCTGATGTCAATGTGCTTGGTCCTTTGATGAAGCACAGGATTGTTGGATATGGCAATAGCAATGGTGTTGTCACAAAAGATAGGTACACTTTTGTAATGGATGCCATAGTCATTGAGTTGACTTTTCATCCATAGTACATTTGCACAACACCCTGCTGCAGCCACATACTCAGCTTCTGCAGAGGACATGCCTACTGATTGCTATTTCTTGGTGTTCCAACAAACAAGTTTCCCTCCAAGGAATTAACAGGACCCTGAAGTACTTTTTCTGTCCATGTTGCAGCCTGCATAGTCAGAGTCAATGTAACCCTTAAGATCGAATCCTGAGCACTTAGGGTAGTATAAACCAAGATTTGGAGTACCCTTCAGATACCTGAGAATTCTTTTCACTGCCGTAAGGTGTGATTCTTTAGGGTAAGACTGATATCTTGCACATATGCAGACTGCACACAGAATATCAGGCCTTGTGGCAAGGAGATACATTGGTGACCCAATCATCCCTCTGAACATGGTTTGATTAACTGATTTTCCAGTGAGATTAGGACCAAGGTCATTTGGAGGAGTCATTGGGGTTTTAGCTGAAGCACATTCACTGAGGTCATATTTTTTCTGTGTGTTTCTGATGTACTTCTCTTGACTGATGGATATCCCTTGATCAGTCTGTTTGATTTGTAGTCCAAGGAAGTATGTGAGTTCACCCATCATGCTCATTTCAAACTGATTGGTCATCAGTTTCTCAAACTGTTTGCACAGTTTATAGCTTGTTGAGCCAAAGATGATGTCATCAACATATACTTGGACCAAGATCACATCCTCCTTTGTTCTGTAGATAAACAAAGTGTTGTCAATCTTTCCTCTGACGAATTTGTTCTGGATCAGGAAGGCTGAGAGAGTCTCATACCATGCTCTAGGAGCTTGTTTCAGTCCATAAAGGGCTTTGTTAAGCTTATAGACATGATTAGGGAACTCATAGCTTTCAAATCCAGGGGCTGTTGAACATAAACATCCTCTTTGAGTTTACCATTCAGGAATGCACTCTTGACATCCATTTGGTAAACTTTGAAGTTCATGTAAGTGGCATAGGCAAGGAAGATCCTGATGGCTTCCATTCTAGCAGCAGGGGCAAATGTCTCTTCATAATCAATCCCTTCCTGTTGATTATATCCTTTGGCTACAAGTCTTGCCTTTTTTTTGACAACAGTCCCATTTTCATCAGTTTTGTTTTTGAATACCCACTTCATTCCAATGACAAGGACACCCTGAGGGCATTCAACTAATGTCATGACATCATTCCTATCAAACTGTTCTAGTTCATCATGCATGGCATCAACCCAACTTGGATGTTTCATGGCTTCTTTTACACTTTTGGGTTCAATGCAAGAGATGAAGGCAACATATAGACATTCATTGGCTGTGGCTGCAATGAGTTTGGCAGCCTTTCTTCTAGTGAGCATTCCCTCAAAGATAGGTTCACCAATTATGTTAACAAGCTCAATGTGCTGATGTCTAGACCATCTTTCCTGAGGTCTGGAGTATGAGTTTGAGCTTGTTGATGCCTGATGTGTAGGTGGAGTGGGTTCTGGAGCAAGTGCCTGAGGTTCCTCTAGGACTTGGTTTTCAGTGAGTTCAATTTGGGATGTTGTTCTCAACATATTCCTGAATAGTTGATTCAGTATGAGTTATCTCATTTGAAACCTGTTGTTCTTCAACAAACTCACTGATGGTTGGTTGAGGTAGGTTGTGAGGAAGGATGTAATATGAGAAATCAGCATCAGCTTGGTATTGAGTGGAAGGATTTGTCTCAGGATGATATTCATCAGGAGGATATCTGGATGAATTATCAATCCCAATCTCTTCCACTGAGGAGTCAGAATACCGAATAGCCTCAGTACTTTCATCAAAGGTAACATGATAGGTTTCCTCAGTTTGTTGTCTCTTAGTGTTGAACACTCTGAAGGCTTTGGAGACCAGTGAGTAACCTAAGAAATATCCATCATTAGCCTTGGCATCAAATTTGCCTAAGTGATCCTTGTGATTATGAATAAACACAGGACACCCAAACACATGGAAGTAACTGATATTCGGGATTCTACCCTTGAATATTTCATAAGGGGTTTTGTTTTGTCTTTTGACAATGATTGACCTATTTTGAGTGTAGCATGCTGTTCTGACAGCTTCAGTCCAAAAATGTTTTGAGAGGACTGAACCATTTAGCATTGTTCTAGCTGCCTCAATAAGTGTTCTGTTCTTCCTCTCAGCCACTCCATTTTGTTTAGGAGTGTATGGAGAGGAAAAGTTTTGTGAGATACCTTTCTCATCACAAAAACACTCTAGGTCCTGATTTCTGAATTCAGTCCCATTGTCAGTTCTTATTTGTTTGACCTTAATGTTATTTTGATTTTCAATGTTCCTGACGAAGGACATGATTGTCTCAGCTGCCTGACTCTTTTTTGTCAGGAAGTATACCCAAGTGTATCTTGAGTATTCATCCACTATGACCAGAGTATACTTCTCATGGTAGATGGACATTGGACTGACAGGTCCAAATAGGTCCATGTGAAGGAGATGCAGACAGCTTTTGATAGAGGAGTTTTGTTTGGTTTTGAAGGAGGCCCTATAGTGTTTTCCTTTCTCACATGCTGAGCAAGGTTTGTCTTTTGAGAACACCAGTGAGGGCAGGCCAAGGACTTTGTTTTGTTTGGCATGGTTGTTGATGTTTTTGAAATTGAGATGAGAGAGTCTTCTGTGCCATAGCCAGTTGATTTCTTCAATTGCCTTTGTGAAGAGGCAAGTCCCATTCTGAGTAAGTGTTGACATGTCCAAGACATAGACATCATCTCTTCTTGGAGCAATCAACACAACTTCTTTGTTGGCATTGAAGATGGTTCCTCTCTTATCATCAAACTAAACTATGTATTTTGCATCACATAGTTAGCTGACACTGATGAGATTGTACTTGAGTCCATTCATATAAGCTATCCTTGTAAAGTCTATACCGTTGCAGTCTACTGAACCATAACCTTATGTGGGACCTGATGAGTTATCACCAAATACTACCTTGGGTCCTGGTTCCTCAACATATTTGTGCAGATACTGCTTCACGCCAGTCATGCTTCTTAAGCATCCACTATCTAGATGCCACACAGGCTCCCTGGCGTGTCTCTGCACAAATATTAGACTCGGTTAGTTTTTCTTGTTGACCCGCNGCATTGAAGATGGTTCCTCTCTTATCATCAAACTAAACTATGTATTTTGCATCACATAGTTAGCTGACACTGATGAGATTGTACTTGAGTCCATTCACATAAGCTATCCTTGTAAAGTCTATACCGTTGCAGTCTACTGAACCATAACCTTATGTGGGACCTGATGAGTTATCACCAAATACTACCTTGGGTCCTGGTTCCTCAACATATTTGTGCAGATACTGCTTCACGCCAGTCATGCTTCTTAAGCATCCACTATCTAGATGCCACACAGGCTCCCTGGCGTGTCTCTGCACAAATATTAGACTCGGTTAGTTTTTCTTGTTGACCCGCATCTTGGTGGGTTTAGGCTTTAAAGACTTTTTGAATTTTTTCATGGACTCATGATCAGTGGAGGAGTGAAAGGTGCTACCACAAACAATACATCTGATGCTTGAGGAGGACTCAGGTGACTGAGAGACATTGATTGTCAGTCCTCTTCTAGACTTAATGGCTTTGTCATGACCAGATGTATCATGAGAGGGATCACCACAAATGTCACAACAAGGATATGTGAGACAATCTGCATGGTGATGGTCAGTGTATCCACAATGTGTGCATGGCTTGAAAGGCTTAGGCTTTGGTTTCAAAGATTGTATGGATGGTGAAGCATACTGATGAGCTTGAGCTTTGTGGTTTGCTTTGGTCACTTAAGAAATCTGATCAGAAGTCCTATGATCTTCACTTTTGCAGACCATGCAAAATAGGATTCTATAGCAATTATCAGTGGTGTGATTGGTATAACTGCATAGCTCACATTTCTTCAGTGGTTTCTTAGTTGACTTAGGTCTGGATGTACTTGAGGAAGCTGGAGTTATTTCCTTTTTAGTGGCTAGTGGTTTACCAGCAGATTCCAATTTCTCACTCAGCTTCCTAACAAGTTCAGTTAGTTCATCAACCTTAGAGTCAGTGTTGTTGGGTTTGACCTCAATGGAGGTAAGTGGTATAAAGACTTCAGTGGGGGCTGGACATAAGTTCTTTTGTTCAGAGTTGGGCCTCTTCAGGATCGTTGTGCCTAATCCCACCCTCTCCTTGGGAGAGTGTTGGGAGTAGACAAGTGGTCCTATTTCAGAACATGGTTCAACTCCCTGAAGCACTTTCAAAGGTGGTAAAGGAGTTTGAGGTACTATTTCAGATTCAGTGACTTCCTCGGCACAGCTGGGTTCATCAGTGACTCCAAGTAACTCCTTAATGGTCTGGCTTTCAGGCAGCAAGATCCTTCCAGTGTCAAAGTTAGGCAATTTGCCATCAGGACTGAACCTTTCAATCCAGTCCTTTGACTTTGGATTCATCTCTTTATCAAATGATGTGCCAGCTGGCAAGAACTTCCTATCACTGGAGAATTCAGTGAGATGGTCCTCTCCTAGTACTCTCTTTTTGGTGCTGGGAATTAGGCTGACAGTGTCATAGAGTCTCGGATTTTTCTTAGTCCAGCTTTCTATGACATCCTTTTCTTTCTTAAGTTCCTCTTGAAGAGAATGATTTTGTTTAACTAACTCAGTGTTCTGAATTTGGAGTGTGACATTTTCAAGTTTGGTTTGTTTTAAAGCAAGTTCATCTCTACACATACTTAATTCAAAAACAAGTTTGTTGTATTTGGAAAACAAATTCAGTCTCTGCTCTTCAACAAACTCAAGATCAACATTGATATAATTAAGGTAAGACTGCCAATCAGAATCATCATCCATAGAAAGTAAAATGTTTACCTTTCTCATTGTGATGTTGACCCATTCTCCATTTCTGGCATGGCTCTTGCCCACAGCTAGCTTGTTGTCATCAGAGAGTGCCATGAGTGCACTGACATGAACTTCTTCATCAGAGGACACATTTTCCTCATCCCAGTCATAGGTTTCTGCAACCAGCCCTTTGTTCTTTGCCTGGACAGGTTTGGGGGCTGATGAGACTGAGGGTTTGAGGGAGCAGCCTCAAGTAGAGCAAGCTTAGCCTTTGCATTTCTGTATTTTGCTTCAAAGTCCTTTTGAGGGTTATTTTCAGTTTTGTTTTGAAAATATTGAGGAGACTGAAGCATTTTTGGTTGAAATTTGGTTCCTGAAGAGTTACTTCCTGAAAAATGATATGAGGGGTCTGAGGTTGTTTTTGAAAAAAAATCTTTTGCAAAGTGACCTATTTTGCCACATTTAAAACACTCAGTGTTTTCATTAGCTTTAGCTTTTTGAAAAGATTTGTTTATACTGATATAACGTTTTGAGTTAGCTAGGAGTGCCCTTTCTTGAAATTCAAGTTGTAAATCATTTAGGTACTCCTCACTAGTCCTAACATCAGCCTCATCATCAGAGTTTTCTTGGAAATCATGCACAATACCATTAGAATAGAAGGCAGTTGATATGGGTGAACTAGTCAGGGTCTTTTTGATATCTTGAGCTTTGGGGTGTCTCCTAGAGATTAGGTTTTCCTCATAGAGAAATTTACCATAGATCTCTCAGGAAGCTCAAGATTTTGAAGGTGGTTGGCATTTCTTAAACCCTGAGAGAAGTTTAACCACTTCTCAGGGAGACAGTTGACAAAGCCAACATTGATTTCATGATTAGACAGGGTAACACCATCATTGGTCAATTCATTCAGAAGGGTTTTATACCGGGTATAGGTCTCTAAGAGACTTTCAGAATCTTTGGCCCTAAATGTATTGTGTTCAAGTTTTAGGTCCATGATTCTGTTCTCTTTGGTGCCTGAGGGGCCTTCATAGATATGAACCAAGTCAGACTTCCAAGTCTGCTTTGCAGTTGGACAGTTAATGACGGATTCCATTATATCATCAGGAAGACAGGATATAATGATGCTTTTCAGGCGTTGGTCTTGATTGACCACCCTTCTTTCATCAGGAGTCCACTGAGCTTCAGGCTTAACTAAACCAGTAGCTGTTTTAGGGACAAATGGACCCTCATTAATCAGTGTGATGTAATAAGGATCCATCCCAGTTAAGTAGCAAAGCATGCGCTTTTTCCACTTATTGAATTTACCAACTTCAAGTCGGGGAGCTGTAGCAGTATAGCTTCCTCCCTTTTTATCGACTAGTTGGGGTACATCACTATTAGCCATGGTAGGATCTTGATTTTAAAAACTTTTGAGCACACTTTTGTTTTGAAAGTTTTATAAACCAGGGGCTCTGATACCACTTGTTGGTCCCTTTTACTTGGTTAATCGTAACTACAAAGTTATTCTAACCAAGTTCCATGACGTAGTGAAGTATAGATTAATGACTAAGTATTGAAAAACGTAAATGATAAGAAGACAATAATTTCCAACGTTTAACTCTTTATTAGAAATTAATCAAAAGAATTATACCCAAGTGTTCGCGGAATAAACACTTGGGATTGAAATGACAAGTATGTTTGGTGTTACTCCTCACTAAACTTAAGCTATGCTTAAGTAGCAACAAAAGACCCACTAAGCTATCTTAGGGATGGTTACTATTTGGAGAGAGTAAAGATTCGTTTGTGAATGTCTAAGCATTAAGTGCACAAACTCCGCAACCTTTACTCTTTCCTTATGACTCCTATTGTGACAACCGTGATTTTAGCAGATTGGCTAGACTTATAGTCTCGATTCATTTGACTTTGTTTGGTGTGAATTAAGTGTTTTATGTGATATATGTGTTAGATATGTGTGATATAGCTATGATAAGTATGAGTGTGGCACTAAATCCCTTTGCGTGTAAATTTGTTGTTATGATTTGAGTGGTTTTGAGTTTGGGTAAGTTCATTTTGAACACCTTTGTGGTGTAGAAGTGATTTGTGTAGTTGTGTGTTTTACGGTTTTTGCGTAACAAGTATTCGTTCAAGTATTTGAGCGTTAGTAAGTTACGGGAAGTTGTTTTCATGAGTTATATTTAAAAAGAGTGTGAAATTCTATTTTTGGAAACTTTGTTTTGGAAGTGATTATTTTTCCGGTTTGTCGTAAAATGAAGGTTTATCCCATAAGACGTTAGGTTTCGTTATGCGAGCCCATAAAATATGAAAAGTATAAGGTTTTAAGTGTAATGATTTAATTTAATAAAAAAAAATATAAAAAATAATAAAAGGGAAGGGGGTGGGCGGACGAATGGGTGAACAAGGGAGAAAAGGAAACCCAATTGTAGACCAATTACAACTCTAAATTAAGGAATTATCCACTAAATAATATAAATACAAACCAAACAACCCTAAAACGTTTTTTTTTAGTGTTTTGGTCGTTCAATAGAGGCAAAGGAAGAAGAAAAACATTAGGGTTTATAATTGTGAAGCAATAATCAAGATGTTATGAGTAAGTGGGATTTTTAGGTGAAAAAAGGAAGTAACAAGTGTCCCATATGGACACCTAAGGCCGACCACCTCTCATGGGGTGGTGAGGTGTTATAATTTTTGTCCCACTTTGATTTACGGGGTACCGTTTAGTGCATAGCTTGAGTAGTTTTGACGTTTTCGGGTACCGGGTTAATTAGAAATAACTTTTAATGGTACCATTGTGACGAAATACAATTGTAAAAATTATAAAAATATAATTTTTGTAGATGATGGGTTTTTCAATAACTTTCACTTTATTACTACGAATGCTTTCGTAGTTATACGTTTTTGATAGTTTTAAGTAATTAGTTCCTAAATAAAAGTGAAAGTAACTTTTTAAATTAGGATTACAAGGAAAAATAGTGGAGTACAAGAAATGTAGAGTTGACATATTATATTTGTGGTCGGATGAATTGAATGTACACGGATAACTTCCAACGAAGTTAATTTATTAAAAATAGGATAGTTATTAAATAAACTATTGTTTAAAATATAAGACATGAATTTTTAGAAATGTCACATACACACTCACATTTCCGCCTTGGCGGGGTGTGACAGATTGGTATCAGAGCCTTGGTTATAGAGAATTAGGTGGTTTAATCTAGACTATAACCTAGGGGTCCCTCATATAGTTGCATTTAGGAACTATTTGTAAGTATAGTATCTTACATGTCTATTTTCCTATTTATATATGAGATTTTTATTTGAGTTTTTGGACTTTCGATGTTTTTCGATATTTAGTTTTGTATGTGTCATACGTAGCAAGTTTTGTGGGACTACTGTTGTCGCTACGGGTTGCAAGAGAGTTGGTAGGATGAAGCGGGTCAACAGAAGGATCCTAGTTCCTGCTAGCATGCTTCTGTGTGCGATTGAAGAAAAGTTAACCTTAGAGAATATGGATGGAAAGGAGATAGAAAGGTACGATTCGAAGGTGGCCGATAAGGAAGGCTTCACCACTAAGTACCCTAGAAAGTGTCCCCAATTCCTTGAAGATGGGGGAGTGGTTTAGTCAAAATCTCGTGATTTGTATGCACTTGTGAATCATAAGGAATTGGAAGAAAGAAATAGAGATGGTTTTGCATGTTTTCGCCTACCTCAACATGTAGGAAACAGGAATGGGTGGTTGAGTAAAGATGAAGGGGAGTTTGGGTGGAATGGTGTGGATTTGAATCTAGAGTCCACAGCGAGTAGTAAGTTTAACAGATCTGAGTGGGGAGGCAAGTGCGAGAATGGAGTTTGAGCCGTTGAGTGACGTCTTTTGTTTTGTGTCACATTTTGGAATGTTTATATTGTCTTTTGCCGTCTGGAGCCATGTTGGAGCACGGTTACTCTCTTTGTATTGTATCGATCTTATTTGAGTGATTTTGATTTTAGTGTTTACTCGATTGTTGGAATTGTTCCAAGAGAGAGATGATTGTTTGCATGAATTGTTGTCATAGGAGGGAGTACACTTGTGAAAGAGGGCATAGATAATTATGGTGGCCAACATAATTATACATGCGTCACAACACAAGTGGACTTGCAAGTATGATAGCATGGATTGTGATGTTTATGAGGTGCTATGTGATATATGTGCGCTATCATTAAGATGTGTGGTTTTGGAAGTAAGTATGCGTGTGGAATAAGCCTTATAACTATGGTGGCGAACATAATTATAAGGGTATCACACACGTGGACTTGTGAACATGATTACATTGATTGATGTTTGTTGTTATATGTTGTGGTAGCTGTTATGTGATATGATGTTGATGATGGCTGCATGGTTAGAGAAGTATTCTCTTAACCGTTTGGGCAGTAGTTATATGTTGGGGTGTAGGTGGTAAGATTCCATCCTACCTATCATATGATGATACCTCAATTATCGGTTGGTACTAATGTGGTGATATTTAAGTTGATTCGTTTTCTAGATTATCTGTTTGCTTACCTAATTCTCTGGATGGCATCCCTATTCGTACCATGATGGTACATGTGCCATATTCTTCCTATTCAGTGTCGAGATTTATATTAGTTATTCGGATTTGTTTTCATTGGGAATTGATACGTTTCCTTGGTTATTCCATGCATTCATTCCTCGAATGAATGTCATACTATTCTTTGAGTCCTGTTGGTTCGTGATAAGTTGGTACCGATTTTAATCCCTCCATTACACACCAATTGGTTTTCGTGACATGTTGTGTGATCTGATAGTATCGATGTTTTTCTATGATCTTAATTCGACCGTTGTACGAATGAGTCTTTACGTTCTTCGCTTGGTTTGCAATGTATTGGCGTGAGTGTTCACTGGTATGAGTTAGCTTGATGATTATTGTGATTGAAGTAGTTTGTGGTAGAGAGGTAGAAGCTGATAAAGTCGTTCGTAGGTGTACTACAGTGATAGAGGGTATATTTTTTTTTATGGTTGATTCGATATTTTATTTTGGACATGGAAGTTTTGATGTGGTGTTAGGGATGGATTGGTTGGCTAGGCATAAGGCTGAAGTAATATGCCATGAAAAGGTGGTTCGTATCCCTTTTGAGAATGGCGATGTACTACGAGTACAACGGGTTTATTCTACCTAGTCATTCCCCATGGGGAGCACCTGTNTCGTAGGTGTACTACAGTGATAGAGGGTATATTTTTTTTTATGGTTGATTCGATATTTTATTTTGGACATGGAAGTTTTGATGTGGTGTTAGGGATGGATTGGTTGGCTAGGCATAAGGCTGAAGTAATATGCCATGAAAAGGTGGTTCGTATCCCTTTTGAGAATGGCGATGTACTACGAGTACAACGGGTTTATTCTACCTAGTCATTCCCCATGGGGAGCACCTGTGTTGTTTGTTAAGAAGAAGGATGGTTCGTTCATGATGTGTATTGACTATCGGGAGTAGAACTAGTTAACGGTTAAGAATCGGTATTCATGGGTTTGATGAATCGCGTGTGTAAGCCCTAAATGAATAAGTGTGTGGTTGTGTTCATCGACGATATCTTGATCTATTCTAATACAAAGAAAGAGCATGGAGAAACATCTGAAGTTGATACTTGGTTGTTAGAGAATGAGAAGTTGTATGTCAAGTTATCGGAATGTGAGCTTTGGTTACAAGAGGTGCATTTTATTGGATGTGTGGTGAATAGTGAAGGTGTACATGTGAATCCTAGTAAGATTGAAGCGGTCAAGAATTGGAAGGCTACTACGACGCCGTCTGAGATACGCTCGTTCTTAGGATTGGCTGGGTGCTGTAGAAGATTTATAGCGAACTTTTCAAAGAATGTTAAACCCTTCACTTTGTTGACTTAGAAGAACAAGGAGTATGTTTGGGGAGAAGAACGGGAGATGGCTTTTCAGTGGCTAAAGGATAGTTTGTGTAATACACCTATTCTGACGTACTGGATGGGCCAGATGATTTTGTGTGTATTGTGATGCGTCGAATTAAGGTTAGATGTGTACTAATGCAGAGAGGGAAAGTGATAGCTTAAGCTTTCCGACAACTCAAGATCCATGAGGAGAATTATACCACTCATGATCTAGAGCTTGGTGCAGTTGTATTTGCTCTCAAGAATTGGAGACATTATTTGTATGGCACGAAGAATATTGGTTACATTATTCGGCATATTTTCACTCAGAAGGAGCTGAATATGCGCCAAAGAAGATGGATTGAATTGTTTAGTGAATATGATTGTGAAATTCGCTATCATCTTGGAAAAGCGAATGTGGTGGCTGATGTGTTGAGTAGGAAGGAGAAGGTTAAGCTTAAACGTGTGCGAGCTATGAGCATGACGATGGAATTAAGATAAGATATTGGCAGAGCAAGAGGAAGCTCTGAAGGATGAGAGCGCTATGGCTGGGATGCTGCGTTGGATTAAATCAAGAAATGGGGAGAAATGAGAATGGTGAAGTGTATTTCTTAGATTGGATATGGGTTCCACTAGTAGAACGTGTAAGAAGAATGATTATATGGTTTAGACCAGCTAATGGAAAGGAATGAATATGGAGGATTGTACTTTGCGGCCCAGTGATTGGTTCCATTGGAAGGAGGCATAATGACATCAATCATGCAAGGCATTTGATACATCCTAGAATGGATAAGACGTACTATTACCGTAGCAAGAAATGTATTAAGGAGCAAGTATAAAGAGGAATACAAGTGCCTTAGCGAGTATTTGACAAGCTTGAAGGTGAAGGTTGATATCAACAACTATTAGGATGAACAACCAGAAATATCTGGGGATGTTGATGTAGAAAAGGTAGAGAGACATGGAGTATCGCGTCAATCAGCTTATATCAAGATGAAATACTTACATCGCGATTGTGGTAAGTATTTTATAGAACTTTGAGAACGCGTATGTAGATGAGTATTGTGATTGATGTTGGATAGTATGCTGAAAGCATGAGTGTGTTTGAGTTTGGAGGAAGCTGGGGTATGCATTTACCCTTAGCTAAGATCTCTTATAACAATAGTTATGATTCTATTATTTAGTATGCGTCATTTGGAATGTTGTATGGAAGGAAATGTAGATCATCTGTTCTGTGGTTAGAGGTTGAACAAGCCAGATAATTGGTCCTGAACTGGAATGAGAGATTATGGATAAGGTTTGCAGATTTAAGAAAGACTTAAGGCAGCGAGAGATCGTCAAAAGAGTTATGCGGAGAATCGCTGTAAGCTTTTAGAGTTTAATGTTGGTGATTTTGTGATGTTGAAAGTGTCTCTTTGGAAAGGTGTTGTGCGTTTTGATAAGAAAGGCAAGTTAGCACCGAGATATGTAGGACCGTTTATGATTTTAGAAAGGAGTGGACTTGTGGCATATCGGTTGAATTTGCCTGAGGAGTTAAGTGATGTGCATGATACGTTTCACGTATCTAAGTTGAAGAAGTGTTTGGTGGATGCTAGTTTGCATGTGCCATTAGATGAGGTTAAGGTTGACAAAACTTTTCAGTTTGATGTGGAACTTGTTGAGATTATGAACTGAGATGTTAAGAGTGGAAGCGTGGTAAGTTAGCATTGGTAAAAGTACAATGGGATTTGAAGCGTGGTCCTGAGTTTACTTGGGAATGTGAGGATCAGATGAGATCTAAGTATTCAGATTTGTTCTTGCTGATGTGGTTGGTGAGTAGATTGTTTGTAGTTGAAGTTAGATCGAAGAAGTTAAATGCAGGGATATCGTATTTACCTGTGATAAGTTGTTTGGATCATTGGTGTTATTGATCGGGGTAGTGTATTTATTTTGTGTGTATCGTTGGAGTATCAGGATGTTTTCGATCGTGTGAATTCGGGTATCTAGTTGGTTCATATTTAATGGTTCTTTCTCTGTGATTTTTATGTCATGGTAGAATCCCACATCGTCATAAGAATGGTTATCGATTTATGGTTTTATGGTGTGGTTTTATCCCGCTTATATATCCATAAATTTTCTTGAGGTTATTGATGAGACGAGTTGTTAAATCTCGGGACGCGATTTCCCTAAGTGGGGGATGATGTGACAACCGTGATTTTAGCATATTGGCTTGACTTATAGTCTCGATTCATTTAACTTTGTTTGGTGTGAATTAAGTGTTTTATGTGATATATGTGTGAGATATGTGTGATATAGCTATGATAAGTATGAGTGTGGCACTAAATCCCTTTGCGTGTAAAGTTTTTGTTATGATTTGAGTGGTGTTGAGTTTGGGTAAGTTCATTTTGAACACCTTTGTGGTGTAGAAGTGATTTGTGTAGTTGTGTGTTTTACGGTTTTTGCGTAACAAGTATTCGTTCAAGTATTTGAGCGTTAGTAAGTTACGGGAAGGTTGTTTTCATGAGTTATATTTAAAAAGAGTGTGAAATTCTATTTTTGGAAACTTTGTTTTGAAAATGATTTTTTTTCCGGTTTGTCGTAAAATGAAGGTTTATCGCGTAAGACGTTAGGTTTCGTTATGGGAGCGCATAAAATATGAAAAGTATAAGGTTTTAAGGTTAATGATTTAATTTAATAAAAAAAATATAAAAATAATAAAAGGGAAGGGGGTGGGCGGACGAATGGGTGAACAACGGAGAAAAAGGAAACCCAATTGTAGCCCAATTACAACTCTAAATTAAGGAATTATCCACTAAATAATATAAATACAAACCAAACAAACCTAAAACGTTTTTTTTAGTGTTTTGGTCATTCAAGAGAGGCAAAGGAAGAAGAAAAACATTAGGGTTTATAATTATGAAGCAATAATCAAGAATCAAGGTAAAATTCTTAAAACACATGTTCATTTGTTTGATTAATTATTCGAATTAATGTAATATTAAGTATGATGGATCTAGGTTTTGTAAACTTATGTAAAATAATGATGTTAAACATGTTGGGATCATTGGTTAATAATATTATGGTGATTGGTAAAGAGATTTGGTCAATAAACGCGTTAGTTAATGAGTTAGGGTTTGAACAGAAAGTTAGGGCTGTAAAGATACGAAGTTATTTAATAGATGGTAATGAGTTAGATCACGAATTTTAACTCTAAATTGTAGTTCAAAGAAAGAGCTTTTCAAAAAGTCCAACCACGACTGATTTCGAGGTCGGGAAGTTAGTCTTTTGATTTTTACGAGATAAGTTGTCAAAGCTGTTAAACCGGGACAGAATTTGGGTAAAAGTTTGATAGTGCTTAGTGGATGAAAATTTGTTATTAAGGTTAGCCCTTTTGGAAAAGTTAAGTTTTAGGTTATGTTAGACTCCCATGAAAAGGATTCGCGATAAAAAGTTGTGGAAGTATTTTTATAAAATCAAAAACTTTTGGTTTGCGTTCAGATCCGAATCTGGATAGTTAACAAGTTTGATTTTCTTATGGGTACTTGTATATGTTGTTAGACCATGGGCTTCTGGGATTAGCTTGTATGCTTATGAGAGACCATGGGGAATTTTTGGTGTGAGTTTTTAAGCTTATTTGGCTAATTATTATTTTATATGGGTGAATGTACCCTAAAATTCTGCGTTTTCTGAGTTTATGAGTGCAAGGGATTTAGTGAGTGTTATCGGTTGTTAGTGTTTGGTATGGAGTCTAGGAGATCCATGGTGGGTCATATGAACCTTGGACATCCATCATATGTATATTACATGGGTTATAGCTTTTAGCTTGGCCGTATGTAATGTGTATCTATTTGTGTGTTGTTTAGATTGTGATTGTGAATTGTTGGAAGCTGCAGAGTTGAGGTGAGTTCATAGTCCCATATTTTTACTTTGTTTTAAACTTGGGATGGGAATGATGCTTGTCTTAAATGTTTTGAGTTACTGTGATTATGTGTATTTAAAGAGCTTGGACTTATAATGTTATCGTATTAATGCTATGTGGTACATGAAAGTGTGATATGTGGTTTCCGATTAGGTTAGCGACCTAATTGATGATTGTGATATGTGGTTTCCGATTAGGTTAGCGACCTAATTCATGATTGTGATATGTGGTTTCCGATTAGGTTAGCGACCTAATTGATGATGTGTGGTTTCCGATTAGGTTAGCGACCTAATTGATGATGTGTGATTTCCGATTGGGAGGATGCTTATCCTGTTGCTCGCGCATGCGACCCAATTGATGATGGTTGCCTTGTTGTGTGATGGTTGGTTATGGATACTTGTAGCTTGTATGATAACTTTATATTATTTGTCCAGCTACGTTTTATAATCATAGTGAACTGGTTGCCTGAGAGTGTATTGTGTGTCTTAAACCTATGAATCTCACCAACATTATGTTGACATTTTAAGCATCATTTTCAGGTGAGCATTCTAAGGATAAGATAGAAGGAAGCGACTAGAAGAGACTTTAGTTGCATCTTGATGAATTATCTATATGTTTGGATTATGAATATGTTTGATTTTGTTGAAGATACCTTTGAAGGTTTGTTTTGGTTGTTTTATTTTGGGGTATTGTTACAACATTTTGTGTTTGTACATTGCTCTATTTAAGTGCATGTAGTATTTCTCTATTTCGACACCAGGTGTTGTGATGATATCCATGATGTTACACGCTCGCGTTTCCGCCTTGGCGGGGTGTGACACCTATTTATACACAAGTATATTACAACCGTTATGAAAAAGACAAAAGATTACATCAGCCTAGTAGAGACAAAATGCTTGCGTATTTTGTCTCTGTTACACAAGTCTATTTTGGGCTAAGGACAACAATGCTTTCTGAGGTTCAGATATGACACCATCCTGAACTCAAGCCATTCAGGGAAAGTTTGACTTTACAGGGCTCGTGACACTCTTTGTAACTTCAAAGATTTCCCGCCTTGTCCCGCCCATTCTTTAGGCTTCTTGCCTTTAATCTTCAGTCTTTAGCTTTTGTTGCTTCAGTGAGGAGTAACTTGGGATTCAGTGAGCTATTGTCATTACTCACTGAATCCATCACCTTCTTCTTTGGCTTAGGTGTCATTCGCTGAGAGTCCGCCTCACTGAATGGAAAACCTTTCTTCTTAGATTTGTCCTAAGCATCCTGAAGATGACTCACTGAGTGATAGTTCACTCAGTGACCTGATTGCGTTCAAGGTTTACTAACACTTATCATAATTTGTGTTCAAATCTATGTTTAACGAGACTTGGGTACTGACGTAACCCAACATTTACAAGCTTTTGGCGGAGGAACCATGCAATAAAAACATAAGCTGCCTATTATTGGTATGGGTGGTATAGGTAAGACAACTCTAGCTAGACTTTTATATAACGAAAAGAAAGTGATAGTTTCAGTATAAACAAAATTATTTTTGAGTCCGTGAGTGGGCAAGATAACTTCTTCGATTCACATCCAACACTTAAATTGCATGGTGAAAGAATCGTCAAAAAATGTGATGGCTTACCTATAGATTTACTAGCCCTTGGTAGGTTATTGGGGGACAAAAAAATGATGAAGTTGAATGGAAGGAAATTGTAGATAGTGAGGAAGATGAAATCATTCCTGCTCTTAGACTAAGTTACCATGAACTTCCTGCATATATGAAGTAGTTATTTGCATACTGCTCCTTGTTCCCCAAGGACTGCTGGTTTGACAGAGAGGATTTGGTTCTACTCTGGATGGCAGAAGGTTTTTTGCACCAATCAGTAGTAAGTCTGTCGACCGAAGAACATGTGGGTCACAAATGTTTTGATGAGTTGTTTTCATGGTCATTTTTCACACACGCACCTAATGAAAAATAGTTGTTTGTGATGCATGATCTCATGAATGACTTGGCCAAACTTTTTGCTGGAGATTTCTTTTTTAGGGTAGGAGAGGAGATGGGAAAGGATGTTAGAAAACAAGCCCAAGAAAGTACCGTCATATTTCATTCGTTAGTGAGAAATCTGAAACTTACAAAAAGTTTAGGGTACTTGAAGGAGCTACAAGTTTAAGAACATTTTTAGCAGTTGGGGTGAAAGAGTAGTGTCAAAAGTTCTACTTGTCGAATAAGATTATAGTTGACATACTACCGGGTAACCGGGGTTTCCGTTTTTAAGGGTTCTATCTTTGAATGGTTATGAGATAAGCGAGGTGCCAGAATCCATTAGTTGTCTAAAGCATTTGTGCTATCTTAATGTATCTCAAACCACAATCGAACATTTACCAGAAAGTATTTGTGATCTCTATAACTTGGAAATGTTGATTGTTTTTGGGTGTGAGAGTTTAACAAAGTTGCCCAGCAACTTCATAAAGCTTAATTTGCGGCATTTTGACATTAGAAATACCCCACTTTTGCATTATATGGCTACAGGGAGTGACGAGTTAAAAAATTTACACACTATACTCTCTCTGTTCTCTAATATAATTATTAGAAGAGAAAACCATTTTTCTACAACCCAACTTGAAGATTCAAATTTTCATTAAGGGGTTGGACAAAGTGTGAAACGCAATGCAAAACATATCACGAAAGAGGCTAACTGATTTAGAAGTGGAATGGGGTGATGTCTCAGATTGTTCTCCAATGGAGAGTAACGAAAAGGAGGTCCATGATCTGTTAACAGTGTTGTAAATATCGCTCGGCGGTACCTCGGCGGTCGACAACCGCCAAGCACCAAGACCGATATGGCGGCGATATATCAGTGATATATCGGAGACAATAAATTATAAAGAAATTTATGTATATTTTTGAAATGCAACATATGTAACACAAAACAAAACATAAATTATATTTGTAACTTATAAGAGAGAACTTGGTATACTACCAAAGTGCTCCAATTAAACTCCAATATATGACTGATTGACCGGAAAGAACCTGGACCAATAAATTTGACCGATATTTGACCGATATGACCGATATTTGACCTATATGACGATATTTGACCGATATGACCGATATAACTGATATTTGACCAATTTTGACCAAACCGATAAATTTGACCGATAAATGAAATATCATATCGGTCGACCGCCGATAAGCGATATATCACTTATATATCAGCCGCCAAGACCGATATTTACAACACTGTCTGTTAATGTCTTATAGTGACTGTTAAGAAGATCTAAGGCTTGTGAACTATAGATGTTTAGAGTTTCCAAATTGGGTTGCGGATACATCGTTTCTTAAATTGACTCATGTGACGCTACATGGATCTAAAAAATGTGCATCTTTACCACCACTTGGGCAGCTACTGTCACTTAAGGAGCTATATATTCAAGGCATGGAAGATGCAAAAGTTGTGGGTGGGTTTGGAGTTTCTTGGGAACAGTCCTGCATTTCGTTTGTTGGAAATTCTAAGTTTTACAGTTATGCCGGGATGGGAGGTGAGGACGACCCAACAGTAGAAGTGGGGCCGGAGATGCAGTGTTCCCATGCCTTCAAGTGCTATTGATAGAAGGTTGTCCTAAAGTGGTTAAAGTCTCACTTGAAGCACCACTACCTCCATTGAGGGATTGAAAAATAAGTTCGTGTGTGGCGATGGTGTGTTGAGAAGTCTGGTTCTTGTAGCTCCATCAGTCACTAAGTTGGAAATAGAATCTACTTCGGGGCTTACTAATGAGGTGTGGAGGGGTGTTATATAGGATCTTAACGCAGTTGAAGAATTGGAAGTCAGAAGCTGTGATAAATTAAGATATTTGTTGGAACCAAAAGAAGCACAGGCGAGTAGTAAGGTTCTTGTGAGTTTACAAAAGTTGAAAGTAATAGAATGTAAAAATTTGGCGAGTTTAAGGGGAGAAAGATGAGGAAGAGTACAATTATGGGAGCAACATGCTAACATCTCTTTGCCATGATTTTTTACCCCTTAGGGTGGCTTAGTTTCTCATGTTTGAGAATAATGACTCCACATGGCAAAGAGTATGTTTTTGGGACTTCAGTAAATATGTATGGTATATTCCTATAGTTGTATCGATTTTGCATCTTACTATAATCCTAAATTAGCCAAAACTTCATCTGGTTAAACTATTTCATATTTGTCGTTACCTCATTCGTTCTTGCCATAATTAACTTTAGTGGACATCTATTTATGGTGTACAGTATCGCAAGCAAGAACATACACAAAGTCATTGAAGGAAACTAGAAAAAGGAAACATAACTGATCTAATTGTATGTATTACAATCTTGAAGATCTGCCAAAAAACACTTTATAGAAATCATTCAACACCTCTTCAACATATTTCTCTATACTCTATTTACATTTGCTAATAGGTATTGTGGCACAAAAAGCCTAAAACCCTCGAGTCCTGTGATAAAAGCAGTCATGTGCAAATCGTTGCTTCTTATTCTTCACTATCGTCTTCGCCTGAGCTGTTGGCGTCAAAAGTTAAGATTTTCTTTAGAAGGGCTAATTTAACTATCTCACAACATTTACACCACAAATCTATCTCACATGTTCTAAGCATGACTTTTGGTTATGGAGCTTCTCATACAACATGGGGTACCATTGACACACACGCCCTTTGGTCGAAAGTTAAGATAAACTCAAGCCCATTACTAACTACTCTCTCTGGGTTGGTTTGCTGGTTAAGCCTTGCAGGCAATTGGAGTGTCATGTCTCTCGGTGACAACATACGATGCATCCAACTACCAGTCTTACGCCTCATCTGGAAAACAAAAAAATAGAGTATATTTAAAAGAAAATTCACTTAATACAGTTGATGTGGCACGGGGTAACATAAAGGGGATTTATATTCCCTAACTTAAGATTTAGATGATTTACCAACTGAACTGATTACCAACTTCATTGTCTCAGTATAAACAAACCTATAATTCATAATCATGTGAAAAACCATTTACATGATGATGGATCCTCATGAAACTTATCTTTGGTGTCACCTCAATTAGTGGAACTATCACCTTATTTGTCTGACAATAACTCTGATATCAGAATCATCATCAAAACAAAACCTTGTGGCAAGTAGCTAAAGTAGATGGAACATAATAACATAGCAATGATGATTTTGTCTATGGATGGGTGAAATATTACCGCTCGTAAGATGTATCAACACATTAAACAGGATTTTTTTTTTTTTTTTTTTTAAATGATAAATCAATATAATCAAATTTTTTGAAACAAAGAAACATACCTTCTCTATATTTTAGGTAAGATGCCTTAGTTGGTGTCCAAATCTTTATATCATTGTCAATACCACTACTTGCAAGTATAGGTATATCTGGATGAGCTTCAATACAATTCACCACTTCCTTATCTGCCTCGATAAGACGCACAAGTTTTGCATCTTTTTTCCTCCAAATAAACATTCTTCCACAATCTGACCCACTCGGAACATATTCACACTTAGGTCCAAAAAGGCTAACACCTTTTACCGCCACACAGTTCCTATGCCCTTTAAAGAGTTGCGAGCCCGGTTTGGAGCCAGTTTCCATCTCCACATCAGAATCAACAGTAAGATGATCAGCTAGAATAGTAGTCACGCCATTTCCCCATCCCATATCCTTAGAGAAACAATAGATGAATTCCTCAGCGTATGAAACAAGAAGTTCACTATGTTCTGAGAACGCTAATCCTGTAATCCCAACATTCTCATCACCTAATAAATGCTTGGGACAAAAATAATCAGTCAGTTCACCAAAATCAGCTGAAGCGTTATACTTATATTTTCGAATATCAAGTAGTGGTTTTTTCTTATTTAGAGAATTGGAAGTATCTTGTTTTGTAAGCTTTTCCGCCTATGTAACGGGCTGAGATATGCGATTCACCCATATCCTTTGTACTTAAACGTTTTTTGGAGTAATATATTTACCGGGTCTTTTGACCTTTTACCCAAAAAAAAGAGACTTTAAGTCAATCCCAACAGGCCAATACTAATTAAACACATAGTTTCATATGAAATAAGCTAAAGTTGGTCTAAAAATACCTGTTCGTCAGCAGCACACGTTACAATGCTTTGCTCGTCAGTCTCTGGCACGATCTTTGCCTGATACACATTGCTATTGTGACCAGAGTCAAAGGCAAGTTTAACAGAACCAGTTCCCAATCCCATAATAAAGCAAGAAAATAATTCCCTTAAAAATTTATTTAAGAAGGCAAGAAAATGATTAAACACAGTAAATTTGTGAATGATTAAAAACCACAATCAGAATAGAGCGAAGCAAGATGCAGTCAACGCTATTCATCCTCCACCATAACAATATTTACAACAATCCGACCAATTGCAAGTCTGCAACTCGTACGTAGACAGACCACTTACATGCACTCAAATGATCCCAAATATAGATTTTCGGAAATATGAACTGTCACACTTATTTCTCAGAAAAACTAGATGTCATGGCGTGACAATCTTAACGGTCCATATCTAAACAATTCAAGTAAACACACCCTTTAAACCCCAAATACTTGGATACTCACCATCTATATATAAACACGTCGATTTAAAGCTTCTTATTAACTATCCCAACTATCATCATAAGCACTTATCAAGTGTAGTTCAAATATAATCATAGATTAACTAAATATTCCATACATTTAAAAATTTGTAAGCATGTGGTCCAATCTTAGAAAACAAACCTAAAACGACACCATTTACCAGAATAAGTCTAATTATTGTAACTTATAACAAAATCACATTACAGTCATAAAAATAACATATGCTGATAATCTTGTTTTTTTTAACTCACTTAGGTTATCATAACTACAGTCATAAAAATCACATTACAGTCATAAAAATAACATATGCAGAAATCGTCTCTGTTGGAAACCTTTGAGCAAATTTTTGTCCCTGGTTGGTACGAAAATTGCATGTTTCTCTCAATCAAGGACGAAAATTTACTCAAGGTTTCCCACAGGGACGATTTATGCACATTTGAAATGGTTGGACGAAACATGCATGCAATTTGGCCGAAGTTCAGGGACGATTATGCAATTAACTCTATAATATATAAACTTTGAGCACCATTCAACAAATGAAACTTTTAGTGACATAAAACTATGGTTATATTATATATTCTTTAGAAATTGATGAAAATGAATATTTAATTATATGCGATAAAAGTTAGAATGTAACTATAATATTTGTATAAAATGTATAAGTTTGAGTTTCATGCAAAATATGTATATTATAAATTTTACAAAATGATTCAAAAGAAATTAAGTCACAAAATATTCATGATTATATTACTATAATATATATTTTATAGATGATAAAAAAGATAAATTAAATCATATAATACAAAAATAAGAATATCTAAAACTAGAGTTTCATGCAATAAATGTAAATATTATTCATTATAAAACTTTAATTATACTATATATCTTATAAGCCGATAGAAATACAATTAATTCATACTCAACAATAAATAAATTTAGGTTAAAAGGGTTCTGAATTATAATATAGACTTTGTGTTAATGCGTGTTTTAAAATATCGTGTATATATAATAGATTAAAGCGTGAATATTTACATGTAGTTGAAGTTGGACTTTTAATAACAATAACTTGATACGTGCATCGCACATGCATGCTTGACTAGCTTTATACAAATTCTCATGCTTTTAACGTACTTAAGAATTATTTGAGTTACTATAACCTTTAATTTGATTTATGATACAAACTAAAACTTAGTATACAAATATGTTATATCTTACAAAAAGTATAAAAATGGTAACTGACTCTGAGGTGACACACTTACAAAACACTTCATAAACTAATAATTTGTATGCACACGGGAAAAAAGATAAAACATGGCCAAATTCTATACATCTCATATATTTAAACTAAATTTAATCCATGCCTAAACACCGTACGTGCATGAGACTTATGACCAGTACCTCCCAAGAGAAAACAAGATATTACTTATGACCGGTACCTCCCAAGAGAAAACAAGATATCATAAGTGACCTTACATTAGAATACCTTTCACTCTTTAACAAAGCATATTAACTCGTATGCAATTTTAGATTATTTAGCCAAAAAAAATGATGTAAATTTTGATTTACATAGGGCTAAATTTGAGACTAGCCCAGTCGCTCAAGTTTTTGGTGTTTTTAGACCAACTTTAGTTGGTTTCTTCAAATAGACCAAGCGACTTGTGAATTTAATAGAAATGCAACATGTGTCACTAAAAAAGTCGCGCCTAATCATTATGTGTCATACATGTGTAAGGCACAACACTAAGGGTTCCTTTTAAGCTACTTATCACTAGCGACTTTTAAAAGTTTGAGCGACTTCTAATAATATTATTTTAATCTTTTTGCCCTTCCCAACACTTCCCAACACTTCCCATCACCACCACCCTCTACCATCACACAACCATCACCATCACCCTCCACCACCACCACCAACCTCTACCACCACACAACCACAACAACCACCACCACCATTAAACTATATAACACATACCTTTCCCTTAAACTCAAAAAAACAAACCTATCCACACTCAACTTATCATCACTGATTCATCACCATAACCGATCAAATCAACACATAGAAAAAGATCATCATCTGAAAATGATAATCAAAACCCAAGATCCGGATTGAATATCAAATCCCAGTCAAGATCTAAAATACTCGATCAAAAACCCACCCCAATCAAAACTCATTAATCACCTCCAAGAGTTAATAAAAACTCTCGACCGAAAAGCCTTAATAACCAAAACAAAACAAAATCATTTGACTAAATAGAAACTTGTAGCAATCATATGTATTCTCAAATATGCAAGTCACTAAATGACGTACCGCCCGATGAACATCAAAGACTGATATCTTTTCCAGAACTTAAAGAAAGGATCTGTAACGTTGATTATCATCATGATCAATGAAGTGTAGAGGCAAACTTTGCAAATACAGATCAATGAAGTCAATCTGAACAAGGAGACAACATATGTGAGATAGTATCGTGAATAAAAGTCATCTCAAAAAGTAACACACAAATAAAGTTTTTGTAAATTTTTATCTAAAAAAAGGCACCCGATTAAACTATAAATGGAAAAAAAAATCTTAAGAAAATCATATGTATGATTTATCCGAGTTAGAATAGTTATAACAATGTAAACCCCCAAATGACAATTTGCAAAGATGCGTAGATTGTATTAATTAAAAAAGGACACTAACAATCGAAATGCTATGAACAATGATTGCGTTAAAACACGATGCTTCATCTAAAGTATCGAAACGAGGATCTAAAGAGTCATTTCTTCCTGCAGCCGTTCTCTTTTTCATATTTGAGACTTTGTGAAAATGTGTGCGCCCATATCTACCTTTTATAGTAAAAAGATATGTCAAATTAAGTGATCTAATTGATCCGACGGCCATAATTTTTAACGCTTGTATTTTTAGGGTTCACGAAATGTCAGCTAAAACTTATCTAGGTTGTACGTTCATGGGCTACGGCCCAAATACTATGTGGACATAAGGTGTCCAGTGAATTATACGTAAATTTATGTTTATCTATAGTGACAATGAGAAATAACCATGGAATAAGAAAATAAATAATACCAACATAATGTTACATAGTAAAAAAAGGGTAGCGTTATTCTTGATTAAAAAAATTACAAAAACTTACATTTATCTCCCAGTATATAAAACAAGCTTTCCCTAAAGAAACTTTTACCTCAAAACATTGAGATAATGACACCTGTTATTTATTTTGATCCAATGGACCATATTCATTTGAGCGTCCAGCATTTAATTCAAACAAAAAACCCATCCTAAAACACACTCTCCGTAGATCAAACAACATTGTTATCACAAGAACAATAAAACCCCCAAATTGCTTACTCTATCGAAAAATATACATCCAGAAATCAATCAAAATAGTGTTACAAACATTATAATCGTTACGGAAATATTGCTACAAACATAACCATCGATACAAACAAAATCAATCCTGATCGAATGATCGTCACAAACAATGAACCACCCAATTTTATATACCCTGACAAAAAACCTCCCTCGTCCCCCTAAATCATTTTTCCCGAAATTAGTTTCCCCCAAATCAATTAATACCCGATACCAGTTTTTCCCCAAATCAATTAACCCCCAAAAAATAAAACCCGCGAACTAATTTCGCTAAAAATAAAACCCCCAGTAATCTCTAATCGTTTTTTTTTTCTTTTTTTTTATTTATTATTATTTTTATTTAGTAATTTGTGGATGTCGAAGTTGATTGGTTATGATCATAATTATTTGATGTACGTGTTAACAAAATTAAGTTGTTTGGTGGTGGGTTGAATGAAGCTCACAATGTGTTTGACGAACTGTTATGGGCTGAAAGGTAACAAATTGCTTAAACAGTATTAGTTTTTGTTTGTTTTTTCATAAATTATCAATTATATTTTTGGGTTTGCTTATTTGAAAGGGCTTCTGCTTATTAGTGTATCAGGTATCTCTTCTTGAAAAATTCACTTTAATAAGTTGTTAAACATAATCTATTTGGGTACTCAAAACAGCTTATTGTGTTCAGATAATACAATAAGCTAATAAGCTGCTTTAATCTGGATACTCGAATCAGCTTATTGTGTTCAGCTTATCGTGATCATATACTATGGAATTAGTTTTGAAATTTGAGTACAGATTGCCAAGTTCACTTTAATCTATACAGGTTTAGACGTTTAGTTTTGATTTGCTTTGAAATGTTAAGTGATGTATGAATTTGATAATAATTAAGAGGTGTTTGGTATAGCTTATTTGAATAGCTTCTACGCATAGGTTTATCAGTTGATGAGTTAAGTAATCTCTTTTAGATAACCTCATCGATCATGACTTCTATAAAAAGATTTTTAACCATACACTATTTGGATACTTAAAACATCTTATTAGTCACAAATAGATAATACAGTAAGGTAACAAGTTCCTACACTAAACTTACCCCCAAAGACCTCCTTAGCTGAATGGATGGGCCAAATTGGAGTGATGTATATGAAGACCAAAACCTCCCTTTAGTGGTGTACATAGGAAGTGTTAATGATCATATCTTACTTTTGTTCTGTAACTTGATCAATCCCATGATTGATATGTCTTGCTTTGCAAAACAAATTTTATTTTCATGTATGCATTATTGTGTTGTTGTTTTTTTCAATTAATGGATCGAATTTAGAAAGACGTTCGATGTGTTTATTGTCAAAGTTTGATGTACTCGAAGGCCAATGCAATGATAATATGATAATTTGTTTGCAGGAAACAATGTGTTGAACCAGATAATTTAATTTTGCAATGACTTGAAGCGACTGGCTACAAGAAAAAAGGAGAAGGAACTAAAGGTTTGTAAGATGTAGATGGGAGTTTGACTAACGCAAAGTAACGTGTTTTTGACCAATATTTGCAACGCGTGGCTGCACCTTGATCTAGCTGGTATATCTCAATCTCCTTTATTAACTTCCCGTTTGGATTTAAATGACATGAACTGTTAATATGCTACTTTTAGTTTGTATTGATGTTCCTTATCCTTATATGCCTTTTACCTTATGCTACACATTTGTTATTTATATACTGAAAATATATTATAACAAATATAAAAAATATGAATGTTTATAACTAATCAAACAATGACCACCATGTCTTTTCTTTAAGGATCCTCTTTGAAACATATCTTGGTTTTAGACTTTTAGTGGGGTTGCTATGTAGATGTGCACGGGTAGTAATGGCAAAAATACACTATCTATGTCCTATAATGGACTAGGTATGTGATTATCTTACTCTTAGAGATGGCAAGAGGCACACCAGGTACCATTTTTTCATTCTCACTGCACTGTAAACAATAAATGATTGTAATATAGATAACGTGTGCTCATTTCTATTTGTTTTCTTACTTCTTGGCAGGAATTTTACTTTGTCGAAAGACAATGCATTGGTAGCAAAAGCTCAAAAATCACCGGTAGACGGATGGAGTACGCAAGATGAAACTCCATGGCCAGGAAATAACCCGCGAGACCATCCTGGCATGATTCAGGTAAATTATCAATTTAACTTTTCCAAAGTTATAATTTGTTACTTTTAATACACTTTTCGTTTAAAACAACCGATTTTGATTTTGTACAAATATTTCAATAAGAAGGTAAGTAAGCGTCTTCTATGTTTATGGAAGTCATTTTGATGAAATATGCAATGCATACATGTTAGCTTTGTAGTTCTGTAGTTTGAAGTTTTTGTTATGCCGTGACAAATTTTGAACGCAAACTTTATAGTTAGCTACCTATCTTATATCGTAATGAAGAAATTGAGAAAAATAGTAATTGTCAACATAGTTTGTGATCCATATATGGATGACAAGAAACACACTATTTGTTGTAGTACTCTAAAAAGTTGCTCCAATACACGCGATTGACATATTAACGACAGTGCTTTTTGATCATGCTAACGTATGCATTGCTTATGGTAATGAGATATTTTTGGTATTAACTGATGCAACGTTTCTAAAACTAAATAAACCAACCACTTACATTAAAATGAAAGTTATCAAAATCTGACTGTTATAAATGTTTGCTAATGTATGCATTTTTAAATATCGTTTAATTACAAAAACATCAATATACATATTGACGCCATTGGCATATCATTCCAGAAAAAGAAGAGAAACTTTTGGTTTCTCAATATGCCACGCGAGGCAATCTGCTCTATGTTTTACATGATACCACAATATTACTATACAATTCTCATTTCATTTAAGTGATCTAAATACATATACACTAAGATGATCATGTGATTTGTTTTTACTTACAGGTGATCGTGTGAATTCCCATGCCAAATTAATGTGGCCCCCAAATTAAAGATAACAGAAGGGATAGCAAGAGGAATAACAAAAGGAATACAAACAGTACACTATTACTTCAGACGTATCTAAAGAAGTTAGTGAGCAAGTACAACCAGTGGTTGCAACCGATGGTAAGTGTCTGGAGCAAAAGAAAAGAACCTATTGGTACGCTTTCTTTTTAATCTTTTTTAACATTGAAATTAACTAAATCATGAAAAACCATTGTCTTTGTCGAGTATTCTCGATTTTGCAGAACTCAAAGGCATTATTATCGAGTACAAAAGAAGAGTTTAGAGACTTCCAATCGCAGTTTCGAAATGATTCTATACAATGTGGGTATCTTAAGTTAGTAAATAATAACATTTAAAAACTATCTTTTAACTAATTGTTGCACATTGGTATGCAGAATGTACTGCTGCTTAGGAAAACCATAAGGTTGTTAAAGACGGATAAGTATGTGTGACCATACATCGATTTGCTTTGATGTAAAGTACACCAAGATTTTTTAAATTAAATGTAGCTAATACATTTGTTTATGTATTTAGATTAGAGGGAATGCAATCACCCATTACCTGTAATCACTCATTACCCCATAGTGGTAATCCACCATACCACAACAATTTGGGGGTAATGAAAAAGTTACCCATTGCATTCCTTTACATTATCATTATCATTCCTTTTCCCATTGCCTCATTTCAACCAAGCGTCTCCTTACTTTTTTATTTACAAATATCCATTGTATGACAACTTTTATTTTT
>LBNU01018001.1:3327-45280 GCA_014162995.1 Artemisia annua | reverse complement strand
TCTACTTCAGGCTCTTAGATCTTATCAAGTCTATATAGTTTCAACAACAAACTTCTTACCAAAAAGATTAGCAGGACTCATCAAATGGTTGGCCAACCTCATCTTCAGAATCAGACCACCACAATTTTTCACCACCTTAGAAAAATGGCGTTTCCCCTCTTAATTTGGCAGAGCGTCGACGGCGGACCTAGGGATGACCATTATCATTCCACAAGAGTGCTTTACCATCAATAAGTAACTTTTCAAGCTTTCAGATTTTTTCAACAATAGCGGAGTAGAACCGCTTCACCAATCTTCCTCATTACTTCCATAGTATTTACCTGTCTTATTTTAGACTCATCTATTACTTCAGTTGTACTAGCTGTCTTATAGACTTAATCCGCACTTGGCTTCCATTGAAACTAACCAGCATCCACTCTTAGTTGTTTATGTATCATTGTGACGGGGTCAGAAGCATCGCGCATCATCAATATTAAGGGCAACAACACTGATTTAGATGTAGAGATCTTCGGCCACTCCGTACTAGGCACATCAGAAGACCTCTTCTTAGTCCATCCACCTTCTATTTTGTTCAGTTGGAGTCTTCCTTGCGTTGAGTTACTGAAACTGCTTACCCACAACTGGGTTTTAGTAAACCCTCTATTACCGCTAAGTTGTATTTAACCACCTTGCTTACACTTTCTTTCTATTTATTGCACATTCATGAACCATTCATTAATAGACTTAGTAGATTGAACTTGGAGGTGTAACGACTTTTAGGGACAATCACTCAGAGTATGAACAACAGATCTTACAGTTATCCACATCGAGGTGGTTTCCATTCGTACTCAACCCCGAATCTGCTCAATAGTCGAACCCGAACCATCAAGTAATGGTAATCTCCACAGGTGGGCTATCCCGAAGCACCGTCATCCGACTTTCACTTCAATCATGCATCTAGCAAAACTACCTACGGCCCCCACGATTCTTGCACATTTTGGCTTGTCAAAAGCATCTAACCTGTTTGGGGCGCTGGCCCAATCAGTGTGGCTTAGAAGACTGGGAGGCCTATCAGGAGAAACATAGCAAGGGGCATCATGGAATTTGACCACACCGGGATGTTTAGTCAATCTCCTCTTTTAGTGATTTGGGTTCAACGTCCATGGGTTTAAGAATAATAGGAAAACATTTCTGATCAACCAAGAGGGACCGTTTTCAAGCACATCATCAACACCTGTTCTTCGAAGTGATACTTAAAGAAAGAAGAACCCTTCGCATCATTCATTACCTTTTGTACACCAAACTTTGCCCATGCATTTGCGTACCATAGTAATCAACAACAGGAAGCAAGGCGTTAAACCAAGGAAGTAACCGCTAGGAGGAGTGTTCTCAAACACCTCTGTGTTCACCTCTTGCCCACGTACTTTCATTGGAACTGAAAGGTCAACCATGCATCCTTGCTTTATTGCCTAACATTCCAACCTCCGGAAAATATAGACGCATTTTTCTGAGGCTTCATTAAAGTAGCACCTGCGTCAAGTAACCGACTTCACTCCAGTACCACTAGCATTATCCAAACCTTGGGAGCATCTAGCGCACCAGAAGTTGCAACTCTTATTCCATTACGTATTACGTATTATATATAATTTTTATAGAATACATGTAATACATTTTTATTTTTAATAAAAGACTTAAGGCTAGCGCCCCATCGGGGCGAGCCTAAGGCTAGTATGCTAATATAGTAAAATAGATATTTAATCTTGCTAGGAAACTAATAAAGATAATAATAATCAAAACTTAATACATAAGAATAAATAATGCAGCAGAGTATTGAACTTTCTAACGTTAAGTGAAGTGGGAAAAATAAATCCAAATCAGATCTTCAAAACATATCAATGTTTCATTCCCAACTTTTATGTTGAAAGTTGTTTGACACACAAAATTATTAGAAGATTGTGCTTATTTTATGAAAAATAAGCTACTTAAAAATATAAATTTTGTTTGGCATACACAACTTATCGAAGACTTCAGAAAATATGGGACCAAACCGCTATCTTTTGGTTACAATGCTTTTGTGAAAGTCATTGGACTTGACTATTTTAAGTCATATGTCCTAAAACACCCTTTTTTGGTAGTAAAAACTGAGCTTGCAAAGCTGCGTCTTAAACACCCAACAAAACATTTGGATTCCATTGTACTGGTCGAAAAGAAACCACTTTACAAATCTTGGTTCTCACCTACTTGGAGGATCCTACTGACAATTATCATTTAATTTCTGGGTGGAACAAATCATCTACTAATCAGTTGAATTCCAATCAACAAACGATAGCTTATAGTCTCATCACAAGTACTAAGCTTAACATAAGGAGGGTCATCTATAATGATATAGCAGGTAAATTGTCATCACGGCCAGAAAAAAAACAATGTCTTGTCCTCGATTTGTTTCCCTAATGATAGAAAACTTACTTGGTGGAGAGTTTGCTCAGGAGTCTAAAAAAGGAATAAAAACCCTCCATCCTAAGTAAATCAAACTACTCTCCTACTATCCTTGAAAATGGAGTTGTTTTCACGGATCACATGCTCAATGTATTTGAATTTATAATTTACGTGTTGATGATAATAGAGATTACATAGAAAGTAGATCTAGAAATAGATCTACCCAGAAATTATTCATACAAGTAAGAAAACCTGAATCATCTAACAACTCTCTCCTTTTCTTTAGCTTCTCGCTTCCACGCTTCAACATCCCGAACAATTTTACTAAGAAGGGTAGTCGCCAAAGTTTACTGGTTGTAGGGGGCGGTGGCCTTGAAAGTAAAACCATAGAATGCCAAAGAGAGGGGAACGAGAGGAAATGAGAGGGAAAGAGAGATAGATAGATCGCAAGCCATAAAGAGGAAAGGAGAGGGAGGAGGAGGTGGCAGCTGAGTTATCCGGACCACCGGCATATAGCCGGTGGCCGGAGGAGAGGCGGCGGCTGAATAAGATGTTAGGGTTTTGTGTGTGAGAAGGAAGCGGAGCACAACTTGGTAAAAAGAATGTGCCTAAGTCCAAGGCACAATCATTTGAGGTTCCTGAGCCAGGAGCGCAACTTGGTAAAAAGGTCAAGACAAAGAAAAACCCATCTTTACCTATCCAATCTGAACTAGAAAAATCCAATGTTAAAAATGTTGGTGATTTTAAAAACAAATTGAAAACATATAAAAAAACGAATTGAAAACATATAAAAACGGAAGGAACGTATGAAAAAAACAAATTGAAAATATATAAAAAATGGATGAAAATGTATATAAAAGAGGATGACCCGTATGAAAACGTATAAAAACGGACAAAAGCGTATAAAAAAAGATAAAAACGTATGAAAACATATAAAAACGTATATAAAAATGTAAGAAAAACATATAAAAACGGTTGAAACGTATAAAGATGGATAGAAACGTATAAAATGGACGAAAACGTATAAAAAACGGATAAAACGTATAAAAACAGATAAAAGGGACGAAAACGATAAAAATGGATGACAATGTATTAAAACGGACAAAAACGTATAAAAACAGATGAAAACATATAAAAACGAACAAACACGTCTAAAAACAGACGAAAACGTATAAAAACGAATGAAAATGGTTAAAACGGATAAAAATGTATGAAAACGTATAAAAATGGACGAAAAATTTAAATTATAGACGGTCATTAGTTTAAAGGATGATCACTGTAACGGTCGTTAGCCAAAAAGCTAAGAGCACAAGGTAAGGTGCCAATGAGTTATATCTTAACTCACTGCCATGTCAGCTCCACATCAGCTTTAACCTTTTAACCTTAACTCACCAAAAAATACCATGGTGCAATAACTCACCTTCACCTCAATTTTCAATTTCAACCCCAAACTTTAACAAATACTTCATTTATTTAAAACCATAACATTAATTCGATCACATTACAATATGGAATTAAAAAAAATAAAACAAAAAAGGCTAATAAAAAAAATAGTACGAAATAAAAAAAACACAACATAACACAATAATTCATTCTTGACGAGGAGGCAACCCATATTTCTGGATGATTCGGTCCTTTTCCATATTGACCAATGCCACATAGCTTGGATCTTTGCCGGTAGTATCGAGCAACAAAAATTCAATCTCCCTCAACCTCTGTTGTGTGTATTGGTTTTCTGCGGTCGCCTGATACGCCTTTGCCGCATCTTCACGTTTTGCCCGATACTCTTCGCGCATAGCCTCGTCGAAATTGAACGAAGAAAAGGAACCTCCGGTGCCACTCGTGCCTCCGGTGCTTGTTTTTGTCTCGGATTTTTGTTTCTTCGAAGCCCCTTTTTTTCCAATAGGCCATGGTTCTTCATCATGACCAAACAAAGCCTTGTTTGTTTGCCTTAGGACATCACCGGTTAAATCAACCGCCTCCGGCGCGTTCCATTTTTGATGTTTACACAAAATGCTCCAAGCCTCGTCATTCGAGAACGGCGCGTTGTTGTGTTCATCACGATACGGTTGGTTAGCCCGTTTTAGGATATCCACTTCAAATTCCCCATTTTTTTTGCTTGCGTTGCGCCCGTTTGAAAGCAGCGTTGAACTTATTGCAATCACGGTTCAACATTTTCCACTTGGATTGTAGCATATCCTTGTTGCGGTTTTTTGAATTTATTCTATTGAACTCACCTCTTATCCGTTGCCATAACATATCCTTAGATTGGGAACGCCCGACCTTCAGATCCTCTGAACATGCCACCCAACACTCGGCAAGCAATTTTTCCTCACTTGTCGTCCAACGATGCCTCAAGTTTTCAGCTTCTTCTTCCTCGTCTTCTACAGGGTCTTTCGATTTTTTTACCTTTCATTTTCCACGACTTTTTGGTTTTGGAGGAGAAGTAGGTGTTTCCGGAACTTTATTTGTTTCCGTTTGGGATTGTTGTGATGGTTGAGTGAATTGAAGATTTTGGAAATTGGAATTTAAGGTGTTTTGTTGGCTTTCGTTCCAATATTGGAAAGCTTGATGTTGTGCGAAAACTTCTTGACTCGATATACCGAATTCGTTTGGGTTACCCCAATTCGGAGTTGACGACGAACCCTCGTTTGGGATATATTCCAATTCGGATTTGAGGAAGAACCCTCGTATGGGTTATTCAACCCATCGAGAAGTTTCGTTAACGACGTCGTTGTTGTTGTTGTCGCCCGGCATTTTTTTGCTCTAACGTGTAACTTTTAACGGAATCCAACGATCCACTAGCTCTTGTCTATCACTAATCATAACTGTCGCTATAGCATGAGTACCGTCTTAGTTACTTATGAATGAATGAATTTAGTTTTTATTTGCTTAATTTCTAACACGCCGACCATTGTAAAATCAAATTCTTTTTAGCTAAAAGATGGAGCTTGTGATATGTACAACATCCTAAACCACTTTAATTAAAAAATTATATTTACTAATGTTGTAAGAATATATCAGTTGTATCTAACTTAGCTCATCCAGTTATTTATAAATAAATCTAACAGCAATCAGGAAACATTAAAAAAAAAAAAAAAAAAAAAAAAAAAAAGACTGCCCTTTTGGATTGTTTACCAACCCACAACCCGCCAAACATGTATTTTCCCACTTCTACCTACATCATTGGTAAATGGCTTTGGTGATTAGTGTCATCGAGTATTTTGTGTAATTAAGATTACTCGAGACCAAATTAATTTCAAGTTAAGTTCTAATACAAGTTAGGAGGTGTGGAGTGCACACTTGCATAAACTAATTAACTTGGTTTCAGATACGATGAATGGCATAAATCTGTGACAGAAAATTCGTCACTAAGACGTTGCAATTATTCAATAGATGTGACTATTGTAAATAGTAAATAGAAAAAACTGCCATATAACGAATTGTTACTATATTTTATATGGAAAGTGGTTATTTCCACCAAAAGGTGCAACCATTCGTGAAGGGTTATGACTTTTCATGAAAAGTCACTTGATTATCATATAGACATGATTTTGGTCTTTCATAAAGAACATATACAATCATAACAATACATACAATATTCTCTATGTTTTTGCTCAATTTCTTGTGCCTAGACATTGAGTGTGTTCTTGTCTTATCCCAATACGAATTTCGTGTAACCCAAGGCACCAAATAGGTTCGAAATATTGTATTCGAAAAGTAAACTATACATGATCCAAGAATTATCCAAACAATATTTGATTATCAAGGCCCAAAACCACGAATGAGAAAACTGTTATTTTTTTTATATATATATTTTTTCATATTTTACAAATATTGTTTAGTGGATGGATGGGTAAATAGGGATGGAGCCAAGGGGTTCCCGAGGGCACCCCATGGATTTATTTTTATTTTTTTATTTTTTTTTATTGATATAGTGTTAAGTTTTGAAAAAAAATATCGATATTTTCTAAAGTTATCTTAAATGTACCCGATTCATCGAAATGTGTTTCTAATATTATTGTTCTATTTTTTTTTTTTGTGCACCCGGTTATATTTGGTCATGGCTCCGTCCCTATAGGTAAAGGGCGTTACTCGGTAAATAAGTTTAGTGGATGGATGTATTCTTGAATGGAGTGAAGATATATGAATCGGAGCCAGACTCGTAATTCCATTCAATGAAATATTTTATATAATAAAACAAACTAGTGGGTACTTTTTCATTTTGAAAAAAAAAGAGAATATTTCTTATTAGGTAATATTTTGAAATAAAAGAATATTTTTAAGTTTTTAAATTCGTTTTGTTGATATACTATACAAGTAGAAGATAAATAGAAAAAATATAGATAAGATGCAACTAACAAGGATTAAACTTTTTAAATGATTATCTTTAATTATAAAAAACTACAATTAAAAATCATAAATCAAACAAAATAAAAATTAAATTATTAACTTTTTAATAAATAAAAATATATTATTCAAAAAAAATTTTAAAAACCCGCGCGCACGCGCATTATAACTAGTATAGTTGGATGGAAAAATCTTGGATGGTGACATGAAAGTTTGAAGGGAAATTAATGTACGGTGATCAACAAAGGATTTGGTCCGATACTACGGTACACTATTTTCTTTTATTTTGGATCATTGCTATGCATGATATAAATTGCATGAAACTTATATTGATATGATTAACATGATAATTTATGTGTTTAATTTGCTTGAGTATGTTCTTTATAAGAACTTGAAATTTTAGAACTCTTATGAATCACATAAATTTTATATAAACAATATGCTATTTGTTAATCAAGAAGTTGTATAAGTTCTAGCTATTGAGACGCTTGCATTGTCAGTTTGATATATTGATGCATGATATTTCTGAGTTATTTTTATGCATAATAAAGTTGCATGGTAAAACTTATAAAAATGAGTCTTAAGTCTTTTGTCAATGGCGGTAAACCGTTATTTTTGGCGGTTATGTCTTTGATGAAATATCGATCTTTGCCTTAATTAGATGTTTATCTTTCTTGGCTTAAAGAATTTTGGCTGTCATCATATTTGATTGAATATGTTTGCCCAAAGAACAACAAGTGTTTGACGTCAAAATGATAATAGTTTTGACGGGTAAATCATATAATGATTTTTTATCGTTAAAGTATTTAACGATGGATTGTATGAACTTATAAAAGTTATAGAGATGCTAAGAATCACATATTTGCATGTGGTGAAATAATACCCCGTAACATAGTTTTTCATTTGTTATGGATTTCATGCGAGTCGTGTGTGATATCTTTTGGTTGACATGAGGCCATATTAATATAAAGGCTGGTGATTTAAAATATATTCTTTAAGATATTAACTAATTGACTCATTAGCAACTTCTCCCTGGAAAATTTATTTGTTACATTATTTTGAATAATGGTTTGTCCTTTTGATCAATGACTTGCTTATAAGCTACACAAATGATGCGAAAGAAATACTTTTCTTATAAAGTTTTGTGCATCTCTATATGGTTACAAGATTTGTATAAGCCATTTTGGCGGTAACTGTAACTTGACGGTTTCCGTTTTCCCGCAAAAATTGATCGATTGATTCCAGAAAATGAAAAATTATGAGTCTTTGAGTTATGTTTTAAAATATATCAGTCATGATGAAGGATTATCAATGTTGGCTGAAAGCAAAAACGATGTCAATCTCGGACATGTGAGTCAATTACAACGAGAATAACGATAGTAATATTATTGTGTATTTTGTTTGGTGCCTGATATATACTTTTGTACTAACATAGATTCACGCATGATAAGTATGATTTTAGATCTTATTTGCATGAAGTGCTTGCGAATTGAATGCTTCAATTATTAGAAACTAATTTCACAAACACACTCGGGTAAGTTGTATTTGTGGAATGTAAGAACATTGTTTTGATCGCTTTGCGAAATCTGTTTGATTTGGAAAACATGTTAGTAATTGATTAAACAAGTATTAAAATACTTGATAGAAATCATGGATTTTTTTGGTTTATAATGCAACGAGATCTCTAATGTTAAAAAGATACATTGATGCAAGTTGGATAAAGATCGAGAAGTCTAATTAGAATCACCAAGTGATGGACTTTACGCTTGGTGGACGTAATAATGGGATCTTTCAACATCGAGAAAGTTTTAATGATGCAATTGGTAACTGATCAAGAGGATTACATATTCACAAGTGGTTGGATTTATAACCGGTGGGAATGTAGTATCTTGGGATCAAAGAGAAAATGGTTGTGTGAAACTAATTGTGAAAACATAGTTGTTACTTCACTAGATCAACAAGCTCCCTTCTCGGCGGAGAAAACCTTACAATCGTCGCTTACACTTTTTCCGGTAAAAAGCTAAATACCAGGTTCTTTTACAAAGGTACAACCACTCCTAACGTCGCCTATACAATATTTCTGACACTAAGCTAGATGTCGAGTTCTTTTCCAATGGTACAATCACTCCCGCTATGTTTTGTGGCCCAACATAAAAACTTTGTGTTTTATGGCACAACATAAACTATCTACTCTATATTGTGATGATACAATGATGATCCATGACATAAAAGTCTAATGGATATGAATGACTAATCTAAATGAACTTCTTAAATAAGAAGTCTTCAATCATTGAGGATGTCAAGTGCCCTTGAATCTTCATATGTTGGTATGCTTTTAATGAATGATGAATTCAAGATCTTCTAACCTTCTTGGTGGATCACGAAGTATGCTATGCATGTGACTCGATCTTTGAGCTTGCTTCACAGGATCATTTCGAGTGTATGCTTACAACATAATGAGAGTTAGTAACATTATTATCATTATAGAAAAGGGTGATTAATATGAGTTTCTACATGGTTTTCTACTGATCTAGATGTTACTAAAGGGTAGAGAGTATTTGTGTTCTTGTAAGTTGGAAACTATGGGTGAAACAATGGGCTACTATTAATAGAAAAACAACTTGATCAATCCGCGGATACGGCAGAACCCTTTAGAGGGTTCCGTCAGTGTATTCTGAAGGTTCCGTCAGCACTGACAGAAAATCTTCCAAGAAACCTTTCCATATCTATCTCAAGTCTAATCAAGATCTTCCAAAGTCAGCTACAAGATTGTAGTGTGTAAATCTAACCAAAATATATCTTACATCTTACAAGGATCTATTGACAAGACATGGATGATTCAGGGCATGATGTAAATATACATTTTCATTTTAGATTAACATGTAAATAAAAGTATACTTGTAAGTTACTAGAAAATGTATATGTTAGCTTGCTATATGATATTTAGTAAGTTACTAAAAATGTTTTATGTACTTATGTTTTTATAAAACACATTTTATAGATTGTAAACTTATTAATATTATCTAGACAACTAATGTGGCAGTTTATATGTTTTGACACCTACAGTGCATTTTGACGCCTAATGTGACACTTATTCTATTTGACACCTAAAGTACACTTTGACATCTAAAATACTTAGACTCTAAAAGTACTTTAAACATTCTAAATGGTTGGTCAAGGTGTTTGATCATAATGCCACATAACAAACATGTATGAACCTGTGATGTAGCATACGATGACTCGAGACGTCGAGAGGTGTTGAATGTACGGTGAGACAAAATATGATTACAAGTAACTTGTACATTTTACGTTATGTATCAAGTTATATGTTTGTCATCAATAAAAATAAACGAGACCGTATAGATTAAATATCGTAATATTTGCACTGAGAGGTTGTATAACATATTCCTATTGCATCATGATTCATTCTTTGTTCTAAAATGAAGTATAATGGTTAAAGGACTTGAAATTAAACATTGTGTTATGTTTAAAAGTCAATATTACCATGTTTAATGCTTGTTATAGTGAAAATATCAATAGCTTACCACGTGATCAAGAGGTTCGCTAGAGAATTAGTGCATAAGTCGGTAATAGGGATGAAAAGTCCATTAGATCTTCTACTTGTGAGATACCCAATTCCCTTCTACTACAACGTTAGAAGCTTGAATTCAATGTGGAAAGCTCACACTTAGAGATTGGAACACATGATATACTCTCCCAATGTATGTGTTCGGACCTGCAAGATGCGGAGGTTGAAGTTTATCTTCTTAATAGTTCTTTTGAAAAATTACAATGCATGAGCAAGATTAAAAGAACTACCTATGTAAGTATGAAGTTTTGCCGCTTCAAGAAGCTTGGACTTGGCTTCCTATATACTTATGAATGGATAAGGACGCATGGCTTGTAAATCGTCAAGTATAAACATTGGAGAAATGTAGAAACTCGTTTGTATATTATCTTCAGGTATTCAATTGGCTTGACGGGTTCAATCGTTACGACACCCAGATTCTCGAATATTTGAAATGTGTAGTATACTAAGATGAAAATTCAATCGCAAGACATTTTCATTTATGCATGAGTTTGATTTGTTTTGATTAATTGATAAATCAAGGATTACACTAAAATGGGGGAAGATTGTTGGTGATTTTAGTGTCATCCAAGTATTTTGTGTAATTAAGATCACCCGAGACCAAAGTGATTTCAAGTTAAGTTCTAATACGAGTCAGGAGCTGTGGAGTGCACACTTGTGTAAAATAATTAACTTGATTCGGATATGATGAATGGCATAAGTTTGTGGCAGAAAATTCCTCACTAAGAAGACGTTGCAATTATTCAATAGATGTGACTATTGTAAATAGTAATGGAAAAACTGTCACTAATGAAGTGTCACTATATTTTATATGGTAAATGGTTATTTCCACCAAAATGTGCAACCATTCATGAAGGGTCATGACTTTGCATGAAAAGTCACCTTGTCTATTATATACAGACATGATTTTAGTCTTTCATAAAGAACATGAACAATCATAACAATACATACAATATTTTCCATGCTTTTGCTCAATTTCTTGTGCATAGACATTGAGCGTGTTCTTATCTTACCAAATTTCGTGTAACCCAAGGCACCAAATAGGGTCGAAATATTGTATTTGAAAAGTGAACTATACACGATTCAAGAATTATCCAAGCAATCTTTGATTATCAAGGCCCAAAACCAACAAATGGTAAACAATGGAACAAGCCAAGATATTCATCTTTGATTTCAGCTAGGATAAAAGAAAACAGCTAGTTCACAAAGTTCCATCTAGTTTAAGTACATGTCCCCGGAAAAAACCAAAACACAAAAATAGTCACATGCATCAACAAAGATGTGAAAACTTGTCTAGAGAAAATGAAATAGATCAAACTCATACCCTGCATTATCCATCACCAAACTTTTCTAGAGAAAAAAAAATAGATCAAACTCATACCCTGCATTATCCATCGCCAAACCATTATTTGTCCCTCCAAACTCCAAAGCTTTATGGTGCAATTGATTTCAACATGTCCAAACGTATTTGAAATTTTAGCAAAGAAGGATGTAAAGGAAGCATAGTAAGATCACGAAAAGTCTTGGGGGCTTGAGTAACAATTTTTGCAGTGTGTTGGAATTCTTCATCAATGTACAATAGAGTGTTGGATTGTTCTGAAATGTCAAGACTAAACGCTGGTGATAGTTGTCGTCCTGTAGCTTGGACATGAGCCACACTGCAGGCAAAAATAAATAAATAAATAAAAGAAGTAAGAGGAACATGTGGTTACTCATTTGTACTTTGACAGAATAATCAGTTTTTTTATGTTCGAAGACAAGTAGTACTTTGGTTTATATGATATGAACCAGTTGCCAACTAAAATGAGAAACTGGCATTTCACCACCAGAGTTTATTAAATAGCGGAAACATAAGTTATCTTATTAGTACAACTCAAATAGCCCTCTATCACATGAATATCATACATGATTACAATTTCATTTTCCTATTTAATAAAGGGTATCTAGAAATATGTCTAATAGAGTGATAGTAACGCGTGATAAAGAGAGTATATATAATATTTACTCTTGTTCAATAGCAGACAATTTTAAAGCTGACTCCTTAACGGAACACTATTATTTGATACCTTGAAGTTCCTATTTATTTATAAGCGTATTCTATAGTCGAATCATAATAGGAAGTGTATGCGTATTAGTCTCCAAAATCTTAAAGATGAATTCAGGGCGATGTTTTTTTTTATTATTATTATTATTTTTTTATTTTTTTTTTGGTAACCGTGATTTCCGACCTTTTGGCCGACTAATCAACGGGGTTTGAACCCACCGCCACACAGACTCAAACCAGGTAAAGCCCTCCCTTTTCAGGAGGTTGGCGTGGCCACTTAAAGTTGTTTGCACCTAGCAGGAATTGAACTTAAGACCTCACACATTTTAGAGTGATAAGCCCTTTTACCACTAAACCCTTTTAGAGTGATAGATAACGATGTTCGATTTAGCACGCTAGCTTTAAGTAAAGCTCTATCACTTTCGTCAAATCACTAAGATTTCCCCTCTTTGTCAATGCGTATTTTAGTCTAAAATGATAATAGCAAGTGTATAGTCTCCAAAATCTTATAGATGTATCTAAGTGGGTAAATGGAGAACAATGTTTAAGATTTGGCATGCTAAATTTATGAAAATAAATTATTATCATTCCATTTCAAATAAATTATAAGGCTAACCCAATATCCAAACAGAAATGGCAATTTGATCGTATTTTTACTAAAGGATTTGCTAACGGGTGCCCACTAAGAACCCTTTAATGTGTAAATAAATACATTTAATGTCTAGTTAATGTTAGAAGTTAAAAAATAAAAATTAATGAATATGTCCGGACTCGAACTCGAGACTTCGGGATTGCACACTTTACGTATGAGTTTCGATAATTAATAATTATTATATTTAGTTATGAATAATTATTAAATTCACGAAATAAGCACTTAACGGTAACTAACGACCGTTAGACAAAGAAGAAGGACTAGATTTGTAAAAGAGCAAAAAGGCTTCGGGTTGGGCTTGAGAACCCATGGCCGGCCACCCCCCCTCCCTAGGGTTTTGGGTTGGCTTTTGTTCCAAGCTACTTGAATGCTATATAATGAGACCCCTCTCATTCATTCATACACACCTTGGTTCATTAGCAAGCCAATAACTTCTCTTTCTCTTCTTCTTGGAGCTATAGGCGATCCATTGATCAACTAAGGCTCCACATAGTAGTCTTGTACTTAGAATCGACTACACCCTTTTAGGGTTCCTACGAGATTTCTAAGTTCAAGCTCTTGTGTTCTTTTGATCGAACTACACCCTTCTAGGGTTCCTACTAGATCATTGAACACTTAAGTGTTTGGTTTGCTCGTGAATTAAGAACCTAGCTTTTCTTATTGAAACGCTAATAGTACGTGTGTACAAGAACGAAGTGTTGGCATACTTTTGCTAACGGTTATCTTGCCCTTTCGACTTCCCTAAAGTCGATCCACATAAACCCTAATTAGGGTTTATAAGTTCTTGTTCTTGCTTGCAATAAGAGGTACGCATTTCCTTTTATGTTTGGTTAATTAATTACTTGTATTTGATCTTTTCCGCTGCGTACTCTTAGATGTTTATGTGGTTATGTATTTTATATTATTCACATATTCCAACAGTGGCATCAAGAGCCGTTTATACGTTGTAATTAATTACCTTAAACACATAAAAAAGGAATTGTTATGATTATTGCATGCTTTGTGTTCTTGTTTTTTTCAATTATTCATAAACCCTAGATTGTTTTGTCGAATTTTATTTATGTTAATATGTCGAATTTTTTTTGAAAATATTAGGGTTTTATGATTTTGAATAAAACTTGTAGAAACCCTAGGTTGCATGCAATATTTATGTGTAATGGATATTTGATATATGCCGTTTGGTTGCGTTCCTCTACATGATTTGATTGTTACATGTACTATATAGGACTCCATAACAAACCATGCATGTGTTGTTATGGATTGATCATGATTCTTATGCGTTTTTTATAATTAATATGTTGTTTTTAGTAAATAATATGGTTATATAGATTACTAAAACTTAGTTAATTATAAAATTAGGGAAGACCTGATTTATATCATGCATGCTAAATCAATGTGTGTTTATTGTATACATCTATCGTAGGACTTACGTAACCAAATCTTTTTGGTGTATGTGGTCCATTGGTACATAGCTCGAAAACCAATGGGAGTCTTAGATCGTGTATACATGTTAATTGGTTATTATATGCATGTTCATTATTTGTTGGTTGTATTATTTTGCTTTTTTTTTATTTAAAGTAAGCAAAAGGGTGATTTGAAAAATAAAATAATAAACCGGACTAATAATGGTGAAACCTTGTTTTGAGCCAATATCTTAAACTTTTAATTGATTGGATGCGACCGTATAATGTGTCCTTCAAGGCAAAATGACAAACTGTGTGGTGGGTATAAGTGGAACTAAGTTTTTTAAGAGGTTCGCCCCTACAAACGTTCCGCGCTCGCTTATGCGTCATCTTGAAACACGATTGTACGAAGCGCCTTAAGGCAAAGTTGTAAGTTTCTCAATGCCTCAATTAAAACTTTGTAGATTCGTGCTCACGTAAAGAAACAAATATAAAAAAAGGTTTTACTTAAATCATATGTTACAAGATGAATGCATGACATCTTTGTACATATATTTTGATTACACACATCAAAATTAAATACCCTTAAATTTAAGTTATATGCCACCCAATGAAACGGAAACACCTAAAGTTGTGATCTACGTCAGGGCATAACCTGACTAGGTCATGATAGAAGGGCAAATTCCATGGTTTCATCACTTACAGATCAACTGGGGTAATGAAATTATGTAATGTTGCTGTTTCTTAAGTTGGTTAACTTAATTGAGTTGATAGTGAGATTGCTGATCACTCAAGGCATAAGATGGGGATAAAACATGCTTACATTGCAACTGCGGTTGGCAAATATGTAAATCCCATACTTTCTAGGAATTGCAATGGAATATTGGCAATTGGATTCGAACCGTACCTTATTGAATACGATCATCACTAGCAGATCAACTGGTGTGATGATTCTATGTCAATTTGGATCCTAGTTTTTCAGTGAAAATTAAATGGTTATATGTTTATGAACCATGGGTGTTTAATTTTCTTGAAAGATTCTATTATCAAAAATACTAAAATTGAATTTTGAAAATTCTTTTCAATGTATAAATGCAACGTTAAACCGTAAACGATGTTTGGTCTTAAATTGGTAAATTAATCTATTTCTGCTTTCAAACATAATGTTTGATTGAGAAGTATTTACTGAAAAGACAAACAAAGTCTCTTTTCCATGAAAGAAGAATGAGACTCAATCCTATTCCTTTTCATGATTGAGAAAGGTATAAAGGAACATTAGAAACGTCTACATTCTAATATAACTCATAGCAATCTTTAATAATTGCACATCTTATTTCATTACCCTAATTTGGTGAATGAATTCCACTATAACAAATATGACATTTGGTTAAATGGAAATATGAGTTATTAGAAGCTAGACAAATTACCGCAAAATTGGTAAAAGGCAAGCTAGAATTTTATCCAGTTGTTGTGCTTTGAAGGTGCTACATACCATGATGGGGATGGTAGACCTAATTGAAGAAGAAATTGCATACCCAATTTTTCAAGTTAATTGCAATTGATGGATATTCCATCATTGTCTAAGTAGAATACATTCTTTGAGTACCTTAGTATGTATTACGTAAGGAATTACCCAAAGGTGTAGGAAAGTAAGCAGCACGCTATTTGCTTTTACTGTGTTTTGAAACACTTATAATGTTGTCAAATCCAGTGGGAGCATTGTGTTGTAATTACTGAATATAGAATTATTGTTAAGTTCTCTAATTCAGTGGGAGCTACAAGCTTTATGTCCTGTGTAGTAACCAAAATTATCTTCAAGATAATTACTTTCCAATTGTAGACACGTATGTTTTAAGGATAGCTATGGGCGTTTCCTTACTAAACAAAGTAAATTCTACATCTACTTGTTAAGTCTATGACACAAACCATATTGAATCATATAAACAAACCTGTGTAGTGTTGTTTATATACTACATGATATTGTTCCATGCACAAGTGGGAGAATTAGTTACTGTGTGCAAAGGAACAATACATAGAAATATGATTGAAGGATTATCTTAACTGCAAGATAAGAGATCTAAGTTCTAATAGGACTTATACATTTAATGTGTAAAATTATCTTATGTAGAACTTGTGTCAAGATTATAACAAATACTACTTTTATGTCTTAGGATATTCAAACTAAAGAAACATTTGAAATTACAATTTACGTCAGGGTGTAACTTGGCTAGATTGCAATGGAAGGGTGAACTACATGATTTCATTACTAGCAGATCAACTGATGTAATGAAGTTATGTAAGTTTGCAGTTTCTTAAATTGGATCATTCATAAAATGACATAAGCAAATGGAGTAGTAAATTAACTTGAAATTACTATTGAAACCAAATGGTGGTGTTCACAAATACTTTAGTTATATATGTTTACATCTTCTGATAAACATGAAGTCTTTTAACTATTACAAGACTTATAATAAAGTAAGACGTTAACTTGTATGTTTTAAACAAGAAATCATTGAGGTAATGATTTATAACGTATAGTGGGATTATAACTGTTATGTCTTTTGATTTGGTCAAAGAGTACTTGTGTTATAAAGCATGCAATTGGCTTGAAAAATCTATTTCACCATTAACTTGATTTAGTTGGTAAATAGGTAAGCCAAAACGATATAAATTTATCTTAAATATTGTAAGAATGACTTACAAATGTTAATCCTAATGAAATACATGATGTGTATGGTATGTTCAGTTAGGAAAATCAAACTCTTGTAATAATTGTTTGATTAAAGATAATTATATCTTCTATTCTTCCTAAAGATGTCAAGGTTAGAAAATTGAGTATGGATTGAATATACTCAATAAGACTCCAACCTATAAGATTAAATAAGACATTGAGAAATGTGATGAATCACATTAAGTCTTAAAATTGAAGTTCAGAATTTGTTAAACTACTTATAAGTAGGTTATTAACAAATTGTTAGGAATTGTCAATATGTATTTGTAAAGTCCCAGAAAAGAAAAAGACAACAAGGTTGTTGCTCTAATTGCTAAGTATTTATAGTTAATCTATAAATTGCAAAAGGCAAGTGGGAGTTCTATCTTGATAAGATAAAACTACAATATACATAATCTTCTAAACACTAGCAAAATCATAATGAGGATTAAACATGTTAATGATTAATCTCAAGATGATGGAATTATCATTCATAGATCTGCAAGGATATCTCAAATATTTGTAAAATGTGTTGAGAATTATGAGTTACAGGATTATGATAAACCTGTTAATAAATTGCAAATATTTTATTTGGCAAATAACTCATGCTATGGATGGCTAGATGCAGTTTAAAAGGATAACTAGTTTGGAAACGTAGTTGATCTAAAAACTCTATAGTCATACTATAGAATATAATGAGTTTTTACAAAGGGAATGAAAATCCTAGAGATTTAAATTCTGGTGTAGAAATCATATGGACGAGATTGTATACATATTTTAATGCATGTCTTATGACAAGATTATTAATCATACTTAAGTAATTAATTATGATTGAATACTCTTTCTAAGCACATTAAAGATTCAAAGATGGTAATTGTCATACTCATTTTATGAATATGAAATTTAACAATAGATTATAAAACTCTTTCTTGTATAATTACTTAAGCGAGGATGGGTAAAGGGATCTCCACCCTGGTAAAATATATTAACCAAATAAACGTTTAAAGTACAATGGAATGTGGCTGAAGTACCACATTAACCTCAAGCAACCGCTTGAACAACCACTAGAACATTTATGGCAACCATAACTCGCAACAACTAGCTGTGTCAACGGAAAAGCTAGTATGCAAACTTAGAGAAAGGGAAAAAAACTAAGACAGAGTTTCCATGCCACGCGCCTACAACATTGGTTGGACTGGAAATGTTAAACTTTTTATTTTACTCGACTGTGGTCCTTGTGAGAAGTACTGTATTTCTCTTTTATAACATACATTGTGTGAAAAATTCCGCATATTATCCTCTCGCGCCCGCGCCCTCAGGGTAAACTACAAAAGAATAGCATGGCATAACTGTGAAATTATGGCCCCTAGGTCTAATGGTGTCATCAGAAATCCGTAAAGTTGAAAAACCCTTTCTATGTATGCAGTTGTGTTCCTACGGCGTCTGGCAAATGAATCGCATACTGGTTAACTAATCGTTCGCGCGACTAGGCGAATCGTTCAGCGCCTAAGAAGTCCTTCTAATGCTATCAAGTATCCGGAGTAAAATCAACTGCGCTCTCACCCCTAAAACCTTTCTATATGGAACATCCGCACCCTTTAGAAAGCGGAAGGTTGTTTATACGCCTCTATCTGTATATTAATCTCGCGCCGCTCTCTCTCGCGCGCGCGCCAAATTAATGACCACCGGAATCTCGCAGAGGATGTTCCCATTATCATCCACAACGCNCCTTTACCCAAAAAAAAAATATATATCTTCTATTCTTCTTAAAGATGTCAAGGTTAGAAAATTGAGTATCGATTGAATATACTCAATAAGACTCCAACCTATAAGATTAAATAAGACATTGAGAAATGTGATGAATCACATTAAGTCTTAAAATTGAAGTTCAGAATTTGTTAAACTACTTATAAGTAGGTTATTAACAAATTGTTAGGAACTGTCAATATGTATTTGTAAAGTCCCAGAAAAGAAAAAGACAACAAGGTTGTTGCTCTAATTGCTAAGTATTTATAGTTAATCTATAAATTGCAAAAGGCAAGTGGGGGTTCTATCTTGATAAGATAAAACTACAATATACATAATCTTCTAAACACTAGCAAAATCATAATGAGGATTAAACATGTTAATGATTAATCTCAAGATGATGGAATTATCATTCATAGATCTGCAAGGATATCTCAAATATTTGTAAAATGTGTTGAGAATTATGAGTTACAGGATTATGATAAACCTGTTAATAAATTGCAAATATTTTATTTGGCAAATAACTCATGCTATGGATGGCTAGATGCAGTTTAAAAGGATAACTAGTTTGGAAACGTAGTTGATCTAAAAACCCTATAGTCATACTATAGAATATAATGAGTTTTTACAAAGGGAATAAAAATCCTAGAGATTTAAATTCTGGTGTAGAAATCATATGGACGAGATTGTATACATATTTTAATGCATGTCTTATGACAAGATTATTAATCATACTTAAGTAATTAATTATGATTGAATACTCTTTCTAAGCACATTAAAGATTCAAAGATGGTAATTGTCATACTCATTTTATGAATATGAAATTTAACAATAGATTATAAAACTCTTTCTTGTATAATTACTTAAGCGAGGACGATAAGTAATTGAGAGCTTTATGAATTCATTTAACCTTTGAATGTATACAAAATGCAAGAATCCAAGTATGGATAAATGCATGCATCATGGAGATAAGTCTTATGTTTAAAATATTAAATCCATGGATTTATAATTTATAATAAGATAACTCTTAAGTATTATGAAAGCTAGTGGGAGTATTGGGTTTACTTATTTAACTCATATATGTTGTATAAACATAAAGGAAGTAACATTCTATATAAGTTGAGTGTTAAGTCATAACTTGGAATGAGACTTTACTTGGAAGATTTAATAAGTAAAACATACAACCTTGAATATATGTTTATTGATATAAATATGTGCGGTAAATGAATCTAATAAGAACATGATATATCATTTAAGAAAATTTAAATGGATGTGTAGTACATGAATGAAATTTAAGTTGGACACAAGGATTTTTCATGTACGTCATGTTGTTGTTGTTATTTCATGTTTTGAAAAAGTATGATTAGACAACATTGATATCTAATTGAAAGATATTAGATAACTTGTGTAATGAATATTCTAAAAGAATATATTTGGATATAGAATCACATCCTTAGCCTGGAACAATTTATGGATTCTATAATTTGTCAATTGTCATAACCAACAAACTTGAAAGTTTGGAAGGCATAAAACATTACACATTAAAGTTTACGGAAAAGAGCATATTGGTGTTTGCACACAATGATGCTAATGAAATTGAGATGACACTCAATACTAGTCATGGAAGGATTTCATCCGCATGTGTACTAGTTATGCATAACTAAAGGTATAGTTGTATTATACATTAAAGAATAAGAATACTATAAACTTTAAAATGTTTGAAAGTTTAAATATCATAAATTGGGTGTTGAGGATGTCACACACTTTATGATGTATTATGTGGTTATATCAAATTATTTGAATACACATATACAAGAACTTCGTTATTGAATTCTTGAAATAAGTAGTCTCAAAATTCCGATAGATCAAATTTAGTTGAATAATGCCTTGTCAACAAGTATGATTACTTGAGGCATAATTGTCAACAAGTATGATTGTTATTACTTGAGACAAAATTCATTAATGAGAATTTTCATGCATTGATCTATTTAGTATTTGGATAAGGGATGTGAAGAAATTATTATTTAATAATGAATTAAAGTACTGAGTGCGTTTGTTTTCATTAATAATAGATTGTATCCCATATTTGCATGTTTAATCCTTGAATAACTTATGTTATGTTATTCTAAATAGTCTGTTGTCAATTAATGATATGGGAGTATCATTGAACTAAGACAAATCTGAGTTTTGGTATAATATACTTAAGTATATTGATGCGTGGACATGCCAAATTCACATGATATTCAATAGAATGAATAAATTGAATATAGGACAAAATCCCAATTGCATGATTATACTTATGGATGTAGTCATTATAGTAAATCATGAATATTTATCCTCAGACTTGAGATACCAGGTAACTACTGTGGATGTAGCTCATTTTCTGTGAGATAATTTAGCGCTATCCGTAACTCTTAGTTATAAGGATTATTTTCAGAGGTGATGCGAAGTTCATAGGTTATGCTTGTAGTCAATACAGGATTTGGTTCCTTCAAATTTGTTTTGAAGTTTAATACTGTTTGGCCACTCATAGGATTAACAAGATGTTTGCATGGCCATGCCCAAGATCTATCTGGAATACGTTCAGATGAATTGGTAATCTTGCTTGATCATAAATAACGAGAAACACATAGTTAATTATGGAATGACTATGATCCATATCCATATTAACATAGTATTAGAATCAAAAGGATAAGGATAAGTATGATGATGATTCATCAAATGTGGTTTTTTCCAGGAAAACCATACTCGTGATCGTTCTGGGGACATTGGCGTGTTATGCTAGACTAACCATTGTCATTATTACATTAATGTTAATCCAGAGTGGGACTGTTAGAAGTTGGATAAAATTAATGCAAGATGTCCGGTCGAAGCTCGAGACTTCGGAGTGCACACTTTTACTATGAGTTCAATGTAATAAATAATTATTTTGTTATGAAAATTATTGAAATCACGAAATAAGCAGTTAAGCGTAACTAACGACGTTAGCCAAGAGAAGGATGATTGTAAAGAGAGCAAAAACGCTTCGGCTTGGGTTTGAGAACCCATGGCTGCCACCCCCCCTCCCTAGGGTTTTGGTTGGCTTTTGTTCCAAGCTCTTGAATGCGTATATAAAGACCCCTCTTCAATTCAATTCATACCACACCGGTTCATTAGCAAGCCAGAATAACTTCTCTTTCTCTTCGGGCTGTGGACGCTATAGCGAGTCAGTTGATCAGCTAAGCCCACAGTAGTAGTCTGGTACTTAGAATCGACTACACCTTTTAGGGTTCTTACGAGGATTCTAAGTCAAGCTCTGGGTCGTTCTTTTGACTCAGAACTACCCCTCTAGTTCCTACTAGTATGTGAACCTTAAGTTTTGTTGCTCAAGTAATACAGAACTAGCTTTGTCTTATTGAACGCTAATGATACGTGTGTACAAGAACGAGGTGTGGCCTATTTGCAGACGGTTATCTGCCCTTTCGAAGCTCCCTAAAGTCGATCCACATAAACCCATAATTAGGGTTTATAGTTCTTGTCTCGCTTGCAATAGAGGGTACCGCATTTCCTTTATGTTGTGTTAATTAATTACTTGTATTGATCTTTTCCGCTGCGTACTCTTAGATTTAGTTTATGTATTTATATATTTCACATATTCCAAGCAGTTAATACTTAATTTCACAAAAACTGCCATCTAATAACACACTTTTATAAAAGTGCGGTGTCACCCGTTAGACAAATCTTCATGATACAATTACAAGAACAAATATATAACACATGTTCATGCATTCTATATAAAACATACCGTATATACTTTTCCATCAGATTTTTTTTCTGGACGGCGACCCAACAAAGTCAATTTGCAAAAACCACATTGACTCAGTATAGCTCAGCAATTGAATTCTTAAGAGACTGTCCGTTGATCACATTATATTAGTTCGACAAAATGATTCAATCACATAGGAGTTCACCAAAGGTACAAAACTCGTTGAAGATATATTAAACTATAATATAATATATACTATATAATTATTATATTATATATATATTATTATATTGACTAATTACTTATATATATATATATAATATATATATAGTATGATATACAATATAAAACTTGTTTACGATTCACCTGAACCAGTGGGAAAGTTTGGGATGATACGTCCAAACAATCGAAATACTATGAACAATGATAATGATCAAGCATGATGTTCCATCTAAATTTGGTATCTCCTTATCAAAACTAGGACCTGAAAAGGTATTTCTTCTTGCCGCCGTTCTCGTTTTCATAGTTGAGACCGTGGGAAATTGTGTGAGAACTTATCAACCTTATATAGTAAAAAGATATCTCAAATTAAATGATCAAATTGATCCGACGGCCATAATTGTTAACACTCACATTTTAGGGTTCACGATATTTTAGCAAAACCTTATGTAGGTTGTACGTTTGTGGGCCACGGCCCAAATAATCCGTGGACATAAGATTTGAGTGAATTGTACGTAAAAAAAAATAGTATTATTTGTTGATAAAAAAATTACAAAGACTTATATTTCTATGCTAAGTTAGTAAACAATATATTTAATCTCATTTGGAAAGTAAATGAAAATAATAAAGATAATAATAACCTAACAATAATATGGATTAGAATAAATAATGCATGAAAAGTATTGAACTTTCTAAAAATTAAGTGAAGTGGGAAAAATGAATCAAAATTAACTCTTCAAAACATAAATCAATCTCGTATTCTAAAATTTTATATTTGAAGGTTATTTGACACATACGATTAATAAAAGATTATTGTTATTTTATGAGAAAACAAGCTACCTAAAATATAATTTTTACTTGGCAGACAAAACTTCTCGAAGATTTTAGAAAAAAAAAAAAAAAAAAAAAAAAAAAAAGCTTCCGTCATCTTCTAAAATCAAATGCCACTTCAAGTTAAATATGTCAAAGGATCATATCCTTTGATATATTTTTTTATCCTCAAGTGTCTCCTTAGGATAGCAGGAAAGTAGACATTCACTATATGCTTATTTTTTTTTGTTTTTATTCTTATTTATTTATTTATTTATTGTCGAGATTTTGTAACCCATAGTTGTTTTAGAATGACAATTTTTTACAACCTACACCACTATAAGCTCTTGTTAAACGCCTTTTTTGATGTTTTTAAAATTTAAAACCTTCTCAATTTTTGAACCAAACACGATACAAGAGTGGATTTAAAATTCAAACCCACTCAAAACCTCCAAAAATCTTTCAACCAAACAGCCCCTTTGAAAGTTTTTGTAGGATCGAAAATAATACAAGATTTGTGTGGTTCGGGAGGTCTAGGTTGATCAAAAAAGATGAAAGTTTCTATCTTTTTAGTGAGAGAAAGTAGAGAGAGGGTGGAGAAAAAGGATTATATTAAAGACAAAGTAAATGATACACAATTTCCCACACCCCTCATGGAGAGTCATGAGGGGTATTTATAGGCTCATTACTTAATAAGTTTGTCTAATGACCACTAATAGTCCCTGAAGTTACTACTAGCTACATATCTAGTCCATTTCACTTGTGTGACGTTATCTTTATAAAATAGCAAGGCTAACAGTTTTCATTTTCAGAAAAGTAATCACTTTTTAATCAAAGACTTTTCACTTGTTTATTTATTTATTTATTTTGTTTTAAAATGAAAATTTTTACAACTTACATCACCTATCTCACAAATTCTATCTCACATGTCTCTAACAAGACTTGGACCCACAAGCTCTAGGTTGATAGGCTAATCACATACCACTAGGCCAAGAGGCCTTTGGTAACGCGTTTATTTATTTGATTGTTATTACAAGAAATATTTGATCATATGATTGTGGCTTTTACTTCAATTTGATTCACGAAATGACAAGTCATACTCCGTATAATTTAAGGCTGTGATTGGTATATAATCAGTCATTTAAGGCTGTTAAGTTGAACAGGACTAATAAAAAAAAACTTTCATGTTACAACACGAACTCAAACATATCCAAAAAATTATGATAAAAACTCGAGTGACAATACATCGCTTTTTAAATTGACTCGTGTGACGATACATGGATCTAAAAAATGTGCATCTCTACCACCACTTGGGCAGCTACTGTCACTTAAGGAGCTATATATTCAAGGCATGGAAGATGCAAAAGTTGCGGGTGGGTTTGGAGTTTCTTGAGAACAGTCCTGCATTTCATTTGTTGGAAATTCTAAGTTTTACAGGTATGCCGGGATGGGAGGTGTGGACGACCCAACGGTAGAAGTGGGGCTGCAGATGCAGTGTTCCCATGTCTTCGAGTGCTATTGATAGAAGGTTGTCCTTATTGAATGTGTAATATTGCCTGCTTATTATTAATTCAATCAAACCAATATATAAGTTACAATAGAGGATTCTAGATCATGGGCTAAGCCTATTACAAATATGAGCCTATCAAATATATATGACTAATACTCCCCCGCAGTTGGAGCGGGAGGAGGCCGGACGCTCAAACTGGATCGAAACTCCTCAAACAGCGCAGAAGGTAGCCCTTTGGTGAAGATATCGGCATACTGGTAACGAGAAGGCACATGGAGAACGCGAACATGACCGGCCGTAACCATGTCACGGACAAAATGTATGTCTATCTCAATATGTTTCGTGCGTAGATGTTGAACAGGGTTAGCAGAGAGATATATAGCACTGACATTATCACAATAAACAAGTGTAGCAGATGATAAAGGAGAATGCAGCTCACGGAGCAAATTACGAATCCACGCAGTCTCAGCAACAACATTAGCAACCCCTCGGTATTCGGCTTCGGCACTAGAACGTGAGAGAGTGTGTTGTCGCTTGGAGGACCATGATAATAGGTTATCACCCAGAAAAACACAATAACCTGATGTTGAACGCTGTGTAGAGGGGCAACCCGCCCAATCAGCATCTATATAACCAACTAGAGAAGTAGTTGATGATGAATATAAGTGTAGACCAAGATCCAAAGTCCCCTGAACATAGCGTAAAATACGCTTGAGAGCAGCAAGATGGGGCTCTCGTGGATCATGCATGTAAAGGCATATCTGTTGCACTGCATAAGATAAATCTGGACGTGTAAAGGTGAGATACTGTAGACCACCAGCAAGACTGCGGTATAAAGTTGGATCCTTAACAGGAACCCCTTCGGGACCTAGTTTAGACTCCGTATCAACAGGTGTCCTAGAAGGGTTACAATTTACCATGTGTGCACGCTCAAGGAGCTGAAAAGCATACTTCCTCTGAGACAAAAACAACCCTGTAGGATGACGTACAACAGAGATACCAAGAAAATAATTAAGTGCCCCGAGATCAGTAATATCAAACTCAGTGTGCAAGGAAGCAATAATCTGCTGAAGTAGAGGAGTGGAAGAAGCTGTAAGAATGATATCATCAACATATATAAGTAAGTAAGCAACTTCAGAACCCTATCGAAAAATAAATAATGAAGAATCACACCGACTGTGGTAGAACCCGACTCGTGTGGAATAACTTGCAAACCGCTGAAACAAACCAAGCACGGGGTGCTTGTTTCAGTCCATATAAAGATCTCTGCAAAAGGCAAACATGATGAGGGTAATGAGAGTCAACAAATCCCGGAGGCTGATGCATGTAGACAGTCTCAGATAAATCACCGTTAAGAAATGCATTCTTAACATCAAACTGATGAATAGGCCACTTGCGTGACACGACAAGGCTAAGAACAGTACGAATCGTAGCCGGTTTTACAACCGGACTAAATGTCTCATCACAATCAACACCAAGTTGTTGACTACTTCCATTAGCAACCAAACGAGCCTTATAGCATCTCAAAGTCCCGTCAGCATGAAACTTATGCTTAAATAACCACATAGAACGAACCATATTAACACCAGAGGGCCTCGGTACAAGAACCCAAGTACCATTTTTAATTAACGCATTATACTCATCATACATAGCATTACGCCATTGAGGAAATTTTAAGGCGACAAAAGGAGATTTAGGTCTAGGGGAAATGGAGGAGGTATGTAAAGTGAGGCGATCAACAGGTTTGATAATGCCCGATTGAGACCTAGTGACCATGGGGTGAGTACGAGGGGGTTCGTTTATGGGCTGTGGTGAGTGGGTCGAGGCGGTGTTTGTTTGGTTGTTAGTGGGTGGTTGTTGGGGTGTGGTTTGAGTTGCATTAAGGGGTATGGTTTGGGTTCCGGTAATTGGTGATGGGTGGTTATTAGTGGGCTGTGAAGAGTTTGCGTTGATGGGTGGCTGTTGTGTTTGATGAGCAGGGCTCGCTGTATGTGGAGAGGTATGATGGTGAGAAGTGTTTTCGGTGGATAGAGGAGTGGGGGTTTCGTTTAGCGTTTGGGGAGGATGTGGAGTAATGAGACCGTGATTAAGGAGAGGGGAAGGTCCGGGGTCTAAAAAGGTGTATGTAGGTGGGGCATTGGGTGTCATGGAACGGTAGGGAAATTGGGTTTCGTCGAAGGTGACATGTCTAGAGAGAATAATTTTGTTTGTCTCAAGATCGAGGCAACGGAAACCATAGTGATATGCGGGGAAGCCCAAGAAGATGCACGGGGTTGCTCGTGGTGCGAGTTTGTGAGGGGAGTGAAGGTGTGGGTAACAAAGGCACCCGAATATGCGTAATCGGGAGTAGTCGGGCTGTTTGTGAAAAAGTCTCGTGTAAGGGATTTCATTGTTTATTGCGGTTGAAGGAAGAAGGTTGAGGAGATATGTGGCCATGTGGAGGGCCTCGACCCAAAAGGTAGGTGGCAGGTGTGCTTGAAAAAGGAGGGTACGGATGACGTTATTTATTGTGCGGATCATTCTTTCCGCCTTGCCATTTTGTTGAGAGGTTTTTGGGCAAGAAAATCTAAGAAAATCTAAGTTGGATACCATGTTTAGCAAAAAGTGTGTGGAGTCGGTTATTATCGAACTCACTACCATGATCACATTGGAAACTCTTGATGTCACATTTAAATTGATTTTTAACATAATTACGAAAATGTAAAAATTTATCGAACATGTCAGATTTGTAGGGGATAAATCCACAAATAGTGAGAGAAATGATCAAGAAATAGAACATAATATTTGAAACCACTAGAACTAATAATAGGAGAAGTCCACAAATCAGAATGAATAATATCAAAGCAATGTTCAACAATAGAATCCGAACTGTGAAAAGGAAGCTTCACATGTTTGCCAAGTTGGCAAGCATGACAAACATGTGTAGACTTTTCTTTATTACATGAAATAAAATGACGGGAAACAAGGGAGCGTAGCACTTCGTCACCGGGATGACCGAGACGTTGATGCCACGTGGAGGAACTTGTGGAGAGAAAGGCAGTAGGGTTAGTTGACGGTTTGGTAACTGGATAGAGATCGCCCGAACTATCATATCAAAGGAGGATGTGGTGAGTTAAGAAATCTTTCACGGAGAAACCAAAAGCATCAAATTCAATAGTGCAATTATTATCCCTAGTAAACTGACGAACAGAGATAAGGTTTTTGATGATATTAGGGGTGACAAGTACATTATGAAGGTGAAGAGGGCGATGAATGGTGGGAATAATGCTATGGCCGGTGTTAGTGACGGGAATGGAATTACCGTCACCAACGTGAACAGATGGGTATAAACGTTTATTAAAAAGAGTACTTAAATTGCTTGCATTAGAATTTAAATGAGAAGAGGCACCTGTATCCATGTTCCAAGTTTGGTCATGTAAAGTCATAGCGCTAAATGCACTAGGAAGCGAAGTGGCTTGAGACGGGTACAAAGCGGGTGCGGGTCCAAGGAGACCGGGGCTGTGAACAGGCTGTTGGTAATTGGTGCCATAAACTTGCTGCTGTGGTGGATTCTGTTGGGCCAGTTGGGGGTATTGGGCTGCAACATTATTGGCCTGGTGATATAAGGGGGCGGCAAAAGTAATTTGGGTGGGCTGTTGGCCCAAACGGAATTTAGTATTGGGATGTATATAGTGCTGTTGCATACGAGATGAATAAAAGCCAGGAGGAGTCCACTGATTGGTATTTTGGCCAACATACGAAGTACCAGAGGGTTTGTTTGGAGTGTTGCCTATGTTACTTTTATTTTGTAATCCCGCCCTATTTCGGTGGTCATGAATAAACTTGCAACGGTTACCGAATTTGCACACCCCTTTATTAAAATGATTACAAAGTTGAGGTAGACTTTGAGATTTATGAGTTTGAGAATTATTAGTACCTTTGAATTGCGACGAAGGGGTGGGAGAGTCACCATGTACGGCCATGGATGCCGATGGTTGAGAAAGGGGGAAGGGGTGCGAGGATCGGTTTTCTTGGAGATGAGTTAAGGGAATTATTTAATGGCCTGATACCATATTGAATGTGTAAAATTGCGTGCTTATTATTAATTCAATCAAACCAATATATAAGTTACAAACTTACAATAGAGGATTCTAGATCATGGCCTAAGCCTATTACAAATATGGGCCTATCAAATATATATGACTAATAGTCCTAAAGTGGTTAAAGTCTCACTTGAAGCACCACTACCTCCATTGAGGGATTTGAAAATAAGTTCGCGCGTGGCGATGGTTTGTTGAGAAGCCTGGTTCTTGTAGCTCCATCAGTTACCAAGTTGGAAATAGAATCTACTTCGGGGCTTACTAATGAGGTGTGGAGGGGTGTTATATAGGATCTTAACGCAGTTGAATAATTGGAAGTCAGAAGCTGTGATAAATTAAGATATTTTTTGGAATTAAAAGAAGCAGAGGCAAGTAGTAAGGTTCTTGTGAGTTTACAAAAGTTGAAAGTAATAGAATGTAAAAATTTGGCGTGTTTAGGGAAGAAAGATGAGGAAGAGTACAATTATGGGAGCAACATGCTAACATCTCTTTGCCATGATTTTTTACCCCTTAGGGTTGCTTAGTTTCTCTTGTTTGAGAATAATGACTCCACATGGCTACCGCCTACCAACATAGGATCCTTCACTTGCACATTATTTTTTGCTTCTAGTTGAAGGTTTTCCTGTGTAGCAGATTTTTTTTTTTTTTTTCTTTTTTTTTTTTTAAATCTTGTGAGCTCTTTATTTTGTAGGTAGTAGTATGTTTTTCGGACTTCAGTAAATATGTATGGTATATTCCTATAGTTGTATCGATTTTGCATCCTTACCATCCTATAATCCAATATCAGCCTAAACTTGATCTGGTTAAACTATTTCATATTTGTTGTTACCTCATTTGTTCTTGCCATAATTAACTTTAGTGGACATCTATTTATGGCGTACAGTATCGCAAGCAAGAACAGTATCGCAAGCAAGAACATACACAAAGTCATTGAAGGAAATTAGGAAAAGGAAACATAACTGATCTAATTGTATTTATTACAATCTTGAAGATCTGCCAGAAAAAACTTTATAGAAATCATTTAAAAAATTCTTCAACATATTTCTCTATACTTTATTTACATTTGCTAATAGGTATTGTGGAACAAAAAGCCTAAAACCTTGAGTCCTGTGATAAAAGCAGTCAAGTGCAGATCGTTGCTTCTTATTCTTTACTATCGTCTTCGCCTGAGCTGTTGGCGTCGAAAGTTGAGATTTTCTTTAGAACGGCAAATTTAACTATCTCACAACATTTACACCACAAATCTATCTCACATGTCCTAAGCATGACTTGAACCCACAACCATTTGATTATATGGAGCTTCTCACACAACATGGGGTACCATTGGCACACAAGCCCTTTGGTAAAAAGTTAAGTTAAACTCTAGCCCATTACTAACTAATCTCACTGGGTTGGTTTGCTGGTTTTGCCTTGCAGGCAATTGGAGTGCCATGTCTCTTGGTGACAACATACAATGCCTCCAACTACTGGTCTTAGGTCTCATCTGGAAAACAAAAAAAAGAGTATATTTACAACAAATCCACTTAATACAGTTGATGTGGCACGGCGTAACATAAAGGGGGTTTATATTCACATTTCACAACTAACTTAAGATTTAGACGATTTACCAACTGAACTGATTACCAACTTCATTGTCTTAGTATAAACAAACCTATAATTCATTCACCAAAATTCATAATCATGTGAAAAACCATATACATCATCTTGATGATGATGGATCCTCATGAGTATACTTATCTTTGGTGTCACCTCAATTAGTGGAACTATCACCTTATTCGTCTGACAATAACTCTGATATCAGAATCATCATCAAAACAAAACCTTATGGCAAGTAGCTAAAGTAGATGGAACATTGGAACATAATAATATAGATTTTATAATTAGAAAATCCACCGCCATGATGATTTTGTCTATGGATGGCTGAAATATTACCGCTCATAAGATGTATCAACAGCACTTTAACAGGGTTTTTTTTTTTTTTTTTTTTTTTTTTTTTTTTTTTTTTTGTTTTTTTTTTTTTTAATGATAAATCAATATAATCAAATGTTTTGTAGCAAAGAAACATACCTTCTCTATACTTTAGGGTAAGATGCCTTAGTTGGTGTCCAAATCTTTATATCATTGTCAATACCACTACTCGCAAGTATAGGTATATCTGGATGAGCTTCAATACAATGCATCACTTCCTTATCTGCCTCGATAAGACGCACAAGTTTTAATTTGCATCTTTTTTTCCTCCAAATAAACATTCGTCCACAATCTGACCCACTCGGAACATACTCACACTTAGGTCCAAAAAAGCGAACTCCTTTTACCGCCACACAGTTCCTATGCCTTTTAAAGAGTTGCTAGCCCGGTTTGGAGTCAGTTTCTATCTCCACATCAGAATCAACAGTAAGATGATCAGCTAGAATAGTAGTCACGCCATTTCCCCATCCCATATCCTTAGAGAAACCATAGATGAATTCCTCAGCGTATGAAACAAGAAGTTCACTATGTTCTGAGAACGCTAATCCTGTAATCCCAACATTCTCATCACCTAATAAATGCTTGGGAAAAAAATAATCAGCCGGTTCACCTAAATCAGCTGAAGCTTTATACTTATATTTTCGAATATCATATAATCTAGATAATTCATCTGACCCACCAACCAAACATAAATTAGGATTTCTTGGATCAATAGCTATGTCATTCAGATGAACGACTGACATGTAACTGAAAGCACGTACGGGTTGGCAAGTGAAAAGTTGTGTAGGCTCTCCTGTCCTCAGATCAAACTGAAAGAATAGAGTAATTTTTGACAAGTTCAGAGATTATAAAAATAATTAAAAACAAGAAAATAAATTCTTAGCAAGGACTCTGAGATCAAGACTAACATGTTGAACCAATCCAGCTTCACCGCATGAATAGAAGATGTGTGGACTGTTAGCTTCATTGGCTAGCTTATGAGCTCTTCCGCCATGTCTTGAAAGCAATTCAGTCTCCACATTTCCACATTCTAAGATGGTTGCATGCCTCACCTAGAAAAAAACATATGTTCACATTACATACTTACTCCATGAGATAATAAAATGCAGCCTAAGACATTAATTGGAAATAGCATCATCACAAAGAGTAAAGTCGTTAAATGGAATAAAATACAAGAGGAATAAATCATAAACATTAATTATGCATGAATTGGTTACAAAGGCTAAAGTATCAAATTGATTATGTTAGTCAGCATAACAACCATATATGATATCCACGGTTACCACTATATACCTCCATATGGTATCAAGCTCCAAGGTCTTGGTAGAAAGTAATTTTGTTTTCATGGGAGTCTAATGATATCTTTTAAGTAGTGGTTTTTTCTTATTTAGAGAATTGGAAGTATCTTGTTGTCTAAGCTTTTCCGCCTATGTAACGGGCGGAGATATGGGATTCACCCATATCCTTTGTACTTAAACATTTTTCGGAGTAATATATTTACCAGGTCTTTTGACCTTTTACCCAAAAAAAAAAGACTGTAAGTCAATACCATCAGGCCAATACTAATTAAACACATAGTTGCATATGAAATAAGCTAAAGTTGGTCTAAAAATACCTGTACGTCAGCAGCACACGTTACAATGCTTCGCTCGTTAGTCTCTAGCACGATCATTGCCTGATACACATTGCTACAGTCATAAAAATAACATATGCTGATAATCTTGTTTTTTTAACCCACTTAGCTTATCATAACTACAGTCATAAAAATAACATATGCAGAAATCGTCTCTGTTGGAAACCTTTGAGCAAATTTTTGTCACTGGTTGGTACGAAAATTGCATGTTTCATCTCAATCAGGGACGGAAATTTACTCAAAGATTTCCCACAGGGACGATTTATGCACTTTTGAAATGGTTGGACGAAACATGCAATTTGGCCAAAGTTCAGGGACGATTATGCGATTAACTCTATAATATATAAACTTTGAGCACCATTCAACGAATGAAACTTTTGGTGACTATAAAACTATGGTTATATTATATATTCTTTAAAATTGATGAAAATGAATATTTAATTATATACGATAAAAGTTAGACACTACAACGTTGACGACAATTGGCGGGGACAAAGCCACACCTTTACGCGGCGACATGTCCCCGCCAAAGACTTTCCGCGGGGACATCTCCCCGCCAAAAGTTCGCCGCGAAATCCCTGTCGCTGTTACGTTTTGGCGAGGACACGGTGTACTTTACGCGGGGACGAGTGGGTCCCACTTCCATTGGCCTGGTTAAACAATGCCAGCGTGTCATCAACGCTTTTGGCGGGGACACGTCCCCGCTAATAATGCGTCACCAAGAAAAGTGGCTAGCTCTTTCAGCGGGGACATATCCCCGCCAAAAGTGAGCCAAAAATAAATAATGACAAAATTTTGGCGGGGACATATCCCCGTCAAAAGTGTGCCAAAAATAAATAATGCCACACTTTTAGCGGGGACATATCCCCGCTAAAAATGTGACGCCCAAATTTTGTGCCACGTTTTCCGCGGGGACATGTCCCCGCTAAAAGTGTGTAACCCATTTTACAGCAAATGCTGCAAAATGGGTAATTTCCAGATTTTTTCCGGAATTTTTCCGGAAAGAAATCCACAACATTACTTAACAACCTGTATATCCAAATTTTCCAAACAAAAGATACTCACATCACAAATTCGCCAAACAAAATATCATACATATCCAAATTCGATAAAAGTTTACACGCATAATCATTTGTATCCAAATTCGCCAAAAACGGTTCAAAAACCGTTATCACATGATCATCTACGAGGCGATACCTAAGTTAGCTATACGCCATACGGTACAAAACTATACATGGGAACAATGTATCGGGAATCCTAACGTAACACATAAACTACTACATAAACACATAATAATCCATGAAACTATCCAAACATTAGTCCATAACCCCAAAACAAATATAAACGAACGAGTCAAACCATACGCTACTCCTGAGTCCCCTCACCAGCCCCACTACCCTCACTAGGCCCACTCCCCTCACCAGCACTCCCCCCACTAGCCCCACTCCCATCCTGGATACCTCTAGACTCACCTTCTGAAGCCTCTTGGGATCCGGACATCGTCGCCTGACTCGCAAGCTCCTCGGGGAAACCCGGCTGCGTCCTAGCCCACTTCAAAATCATCTCAAGCTTCTGGGATTGTTTCTGAACAGTCTCGCGGAGTTCGGATGAGGAGGCTTGATCACGAGCTCGTGAGGCGCTGAGGGTCGTCTGATGACCACCGCCGGGTAAGACTGGACCTACGCCAGGAATGTGACCTCGCTGCTTGCCACCGATCACGTGGCGAATAATGTCAAGGTCAGTCATGGTCGTTCCCCCGGAGGTGCTCTCCGTCCTCATCTGTATCATCTGATTCTGTTAAGATACAAAAAAGCAAGAAAATTAATATATAAGTCGTGATTTATTATATTGCATTAATATGGGCGAGGAGACAGAAATAAATTATACTTACGTACCTAGCCTCGGACACTGGAGACTCAAAGACGCCATCTCTCGTATGGTTGTGCCTGTAAAGCTCGATCAAATCTCTGCCATCCACGGAGTCAGTGGGGTCCTCAACTGTTTAATAATAAAATCAATAATGACTCACCAAACACTATAAATAAAAATGAAATGATTAAAAAGTGTCTTACGAAGTTATCACGTATAACAGCTAACGAATGTGACCCATGAAGGCTAGCACTCGTATTCGCGAGCCGGTTCTGCCTGTTGGTCACTGCACTCTGCAAATTATTCGGGTTTGACCAGTTCTCCACCTGCTTATTATAAATAATATAAAATGTTATATAAATGAAGAATTATTATTATTATTATTATTATCCCAACATTCTCATCACCTAATAAATGCTTGGGACAAAAATAATCAGCCGGTTCACCAAAATCAGCTGAAGCGTTATACTTATATTTTCGAATATCATATAATCTAGATAATTCATCTGACTCACCAACCAAACATAAATTAGGATTTCTTGGATCAATAGCTATGTCATTCAGATGAACGACTGACATGTAACTGAAAGCACGTACGGGTTGGCAAGTGAAAAGTTGTGTAGGCTCTCCTGTCCTCAGATCAAACTGAAAGAATAGAGTAATTTTTGATAAGTTCAGAGATTATAAAAATAATTAAAAACAAGAAAATAAATTCTTAGCAAGGACTCTGAGATCAAGACTAACATGTTGAACCAATCCAGCTTCACCGCATGAATAGAAGATGTGTGGACTGTTAGCTTCATTGGCTAGCTTATGAGCTCTTCCGCCATGTCTTGAAAGCAATTCAGTCTCCACATTTCCACATTCTAAGATGGTTGCATGCCTCACCTAGAAAAAACATATATTCACATTACATACTTACTCCATGAGATAATAAAATGCAGCCTAAGACATTAATTGGAAATAGCATCATCACAAAGAGTAAAGTCGTTAAATGGAATAAAATACAAGAGGAATAAATCATAAACATTAATTATGCATGAATTGGTTACAAAGGCTAAAGTATCAAATTGATTATGTTTAGTCAGCATAACAACCATATATGATATCCACGGTTACCACTATATACCTCCGTATGGTATCAAGCTCCAAGGTCTTGGTAGAAAGTAATTTTGTTTTCATGGGAGTCTAATGGTATCTTTTAAGTAGTGGTTTTTTCTTATTTAGAGAATTGGAAGTATCTTGTTGTCTAAGCTTTTCCGCCTATGTAACGGGCGGAGATATGGGATTCACCCATATCCTTTGTACTTAAACGTTTTTCGGAGTAATATATTTACCAGGTCTTTTGACCTTTTACCCAAAAAAAAAAAAAAAAGACTGTAAGTCAATCCCATGAGGTGTTGTAGATGTGGGGTAATAGGGTATCCTGATAGCAATTAGAAGTCACGAGTATGAACGCTTTCAGATCGATTAAATTGGAGTGGATACCAATTAACGACCGGATAAAATCTAATTGATTCAAGTTTGTATCTGTTGTTATGTTAGCAGTCACACATATGTCTATGTGTTTTCGTATATCTCAAATGAGATGTTATATCATTGTTTATAGGTTTCAAAACCGTCATTAAAACGGTTTTAGGAACGTTTAATAAGAAGCAAAATAACTGTAAAACAGTTATATGAAAACTGCCCATAACCTAGCAGCAGAGTTCTCAAAGCTAGCAGCAGAGTTACAATGCTAGCAGCAGAGTTACAATGCTAGCAGCAGAGTTCTCAAAGCTAGCAGCAGAGTTACCAAAGCTAGCAGCAGAGTTACAATGCTAGCAGCAGAATTACCAGCAGAAACGAGTAGAATTAGCTCGACCCCAGCCAGGGGCGCTGCCCCTTGGACCTGCTTCTCTTAGGGGTGTTGCCCCCGAACCCCCACCAAGGGGGCTACCGCCCCCTTGGAACCCCCGTTAGTCCAGTTAATATCCATATAAGTGTCGACCCTTATATGCATATTATACTCAATCTATTTTACACTAAAATACCAACAAACCTCTCCCATTTTAGTGTAATCATAAATTAACTAACTAGTTCACAGCAAACAATCAAACTAATGCATAAATGAAATGTCGAGACGATTGAATTTCATATTAGTATATTACACATTCCAAATATTCGAATATCAAGGTTTCCCGAAAGATTGAACCTTGTAATATCACTATTGAATACATGAAGATAATATACACATTAGTTTTACATACACAATTTCTTACTTGACACATTATTTTACTAGCCTATGTCCCTATCCTTCTTGAGTACATCGAAGCCAAGTCCCAACTTCTTGAAGCAGCTAAACTTCGTACTCATATAGGTAATTCTTTTAGTCTTGCACCTGCAAATGCAATTTTTCAAAAGAATTATTAAGAAGAACACTTCAACCTTCCTTATCTTGCAGTGCCGAACACATACCTTTGGGATAATTTAATGTTGTGTTCCAAACTCTAGATGTTAAGCTTTCCACATTCAAAATTCAGCACCTAACGTCATATTAGGTGGTGAATTGGGTATCTCAACATGAGAGCTTTCATATGGACTTTAAACCTAATCCCACAGCTGATCCTTTCACGAGATCTCTACATAACCCTTTGGTCAAATGATCAGCTAAATTCCGTTTAGTTGCAATCCACTCAACGGATATGACACCATGCATTATGAGCTCACGAACCATGCTGTGTCTCACACCTAAGTGTCTTGACTTGCCATTATACACTTGACTATAAGCCTTAGCCAAAGTAGTGGTTTTTTCTTATTTAGAGAATTGGAAGTATCTTGTTGTCTAAGCTTTTCCGCCTATGTAACGGGCGGAGATATGGGATTCACCCATATCCTTTGTACTTAAACGTTTTTCGGAGTAATATATTTACCAGGTCTTTTGACCTTTTAACCAAAAAAAAAAGACTATAAGTCAATCCCATCAGGCCAATACTAATTAAACACATAGTTGCATATGAAATAATCTAAAGTTGGTCTAAAAATACCTGTACGTCTGCAGCACACGTTACAATGCTTCGCTCGTTAGTCTCTAGCACGATCATTGCCTGATACACATTGCTACAGTCATAAAAATAACATATGCTGATAATCTTGTTTTTTTAACCCACTTAGCTTATCATAACTACAGTCATAAAAATAGCATATGCAGAAATCGTCTCTTTTGAGCAAATTTTTGTCCCTGGTTGGTACGAAAATTGCATGTTTCATCTCAATCAGGGACGGAAATTTACTCAAAGATTTCCCACAGGGACGATTTATGCACTTTTGAAATGGTTGGACGAAACATGCAATTTGGCCAAAGTTCAGGGACGATTATGCGATTAACTCTATAATATATAAACTTTGAGCACCATTCAACAAATGAAACTTTTAGTGACTATAAAACTATGGTTATATTATATATTCTTTAAAATCGATGAAAATGAATATTTAATTATATACGATAAAAGTTAGAATGTAACTATAATATTTGTATAAAATGTATAAGTTTGAGTTTCATTCAAAATATATAAGTATTAATGATTTACACTATAGTTATATTATAAATTTTACAAAATGATTCAAAAGAAATTAAGTCACAAAATATTCATGATTATAAAACTTTAATTATACTATATATCTCTTATAACTTTAAATGTAAATATTATTCATTATAAAACTTTAATTATACTATGTATCTTATAAGCCGATAGAAATACAATTAATTCATACTCAACAATAAATAAAATTAAGTTAAAGAATTATGAATTATAATATAGAGACTTTGTTTTAATGCTGTTTTAAAATATCGTGTATATATAATAGATTAAAGCGTGAATATTTACATGTAGTTGGAGTTGGACTTTTAATAACAATAACTTGATACATGCATCGCACATGCATGCTTGACTAGCTTTATATAAATTCTCATGCTTTTAACGTACTTAAGAATTATTTGAGTTACTATAATATTTAATCTTTGATTTATAATACAAACTAAAACTTAGCATACAAATATGTTATATCCTAAAAAAAAGTATAAAAAATGGTAACCGACTCTGAGGTGACACACTTACAAAATACTTCATAAACTAATAATTTGTACACACACGGGAAAAAAGATAAGACATGGCCAAATTCTATACATCTCATATATTTAAACTAAATTTAATCCATGCCTAAACACCGTACGTGCATGAGACTTATGACCGGTACCTCCCAAGAGAAAACAAGGTTTCATAACTGACCTTACGCTAGGATACCTTTCACTCTTTAACGAAGCATATTAACGCGTATGCAATTTTAGATTATTTAGCCAAAAAAATGATGTAAAGTTTGATTTACATTGGGCTAAATTTGAGACTAGGCCAGTCGCTCAAGTTTTTGGTTTTTTAAGACCCACTTTAGTTGGTTTCTTCAAATGGACCAAGCGGCTGGCGAGTTTAATAGAAATGCAACATGTGTCACTAAAAAAGTCGCGTCTAATCATTATGTGTCATACATGTGTAAGGCACAACTAGGGGTTCCTTTTGAGCTACTTATCACTAGCGACTTTTAAAAGTTTGAGCGACTTCTAATAATATTATTTTAATCTTTTTGCCTCTTCTGAACACTTCCCATCACCACCACCCTCCACCACCACCACCAACCTCTACCACCACACAACCACAACCACAACCACCACCATTAAACTATATAACACATACCTTTCCCTTAAATTCAAAAAACAAACCTATCCACACTAAACTTATCATCACAGATTCATCACCATATCCGATCAAATCAACACACAGAAAAAGATCATCATCTAAAAATGATAATCAAAACCCAAGATCCGGATTTAACACCAAATCCCAGTCAAGATCGAAAATACTCGATCAAAAACCCACACCAATCAAACTCATTAGTCATCTCCAAGAGTTAATAAAAACTCTCGATCGAAAATTAAGCCTTATAACCAAAACAAAACAAAATCATTTGACTAAATAGAAACTTGTAGCAATCAAATGTATTCTCAAATATGCAAGTCATGAATGACGTACCGCCTGATGAACATCAAAGACTGATATATTTTCTATTATAGAAGCATCCATAACTTTAAGAAAGGATCTATAACGTTGATTATCATCTTGAAGTCTTGCTCTTGTATAAGAAAGTCACTAAATGAATACAAAATTATAACTTAAATAAACATTTTTCTTAATTCTGAAGTGCATCAAGTAGACAAGTACTGCAACTCAGATTACATAATGGATAACTTGAATACTTATTTCTGAAGTGCTCTTGTATAAGAAAGTCACTAAATGAATGCTTATTTTAAGTCTCTTTTTAGGTACGTCATTATAAGAAAGTCAAACTCAAAATGAATACAAAGTTAATGGTCGTGGTGCTGGTTGTGGTTGTGTGGTGGTAGAGGTTGGTGGTGGTGGCGGTGGTGGAGGGTGGTGGTGATGGTTGTGCGGCGGTAGAGGGTGGTGGTGATGGGAAGTGTTGTGAAGGGGCAAAAAGATTAAAATAATATTATTAGAAGTTTGACAATTTTGGAACAAAAAGACAAAATATAAGGTCGCTCAAACATTTTAAAGTCGCTAATGATAAGTAGCTCAAAAGGAGCCCTACTTGTGCCTTGCATATAATAATTAGGCGCGACATTTTTTAGTGACACATATCGCATTTCTATTAAATTCGCTTGTCGCTTGGTCCATTTGAAAAAACTAACCAAAGTGGTTCTAGAAATACACTAACACCTGAGCGACCAGGCCATTTATAGAATTGTCCCATTTACATATTGTAGTTGCATAGCTATGACATAAACATTTTTTTATAAACCCAATTCCGTAGATTAATATGATGTAAATGATTGGGTAAATAAATATTTACCTACTTAAACACCATAATTTTATATTTATCCAAACATGCTTTAAATACATCGTATATCATGCATTCAATACTTGTATTTTGGGCATACATGACATTTTGATCTTTAGATTGGATATAAATGAAATATCCCTATATGATGGGTAAGGTACTTAACTTTATCATATTTGAATGAGAGGCAATATACAACATCATGTTTAGGGATCGGGGTTAATCATACTCTTACTTTATAACATCACTCCCCTTTCTTTGTCGATAAAACTGTATTTTTTTTTTTTTTTTTTTTTGAAATATTCTTTTGTATTTCTTTTGTCATTTAGTTAATAAAAAAAAACCATGTTAAGAAAAAGGAAAAAAGTACGGCGTTAAAAAGGGGTAAAGTTAACATAAAGTAAAAAGAAAGTTTTTTTTTTGAACAAATAAAAAGAAATTTCAAATGAAGCTTTTAAAAAGGAAATTAACAACACCCTTAATAGAAAACAATTATTAAATAAAATTATTACCTAATAGATTGCGCTATGAAATTTGTAAAGCTTAGCGGCAACCTCAGCAAATCGAGATCAATGAAGTCAATCTGAACAAGGAGACAACATATGTGAGATAGTATCGTGAATAAAAGTGATCTCAAAAAGTAACTCGGAAATAAAGGTTTTGTGAATTTTTATCAAAAAAAAAAAAAAAAAAAAAGGCATCCGATTAAACTGTAAATGAAAAAAAAATGTTAAGAAAATCATATGTATGATTTATCCGAGTTAGAATATGTTATAACAATGTAAACCCCCAAATGACAATTTGCAAAGATGCGTAGATTGTATTAATTGAAAAAGAACACTAACAATCGAAATACTATGAACAATGATTGCGATAAAACATGATGCTTCATCTAAAGTTGGTATCTTCTTATCGAAACGAGGATCTAAAGAGGCATTTCTTCCTGCAGCCGTTTTCTTTTTCATATTTGAGACTTTGTGAAATTGTGTGTGCCCTTATCTACCTTTTATAGTAAAAAGATATGTCAAATTAAATGATCTAATTGATCCGACGGCCATAATTTTTAACGCTTGTATTTTTAGGGTTAACGAAAAGTCAGCTAAAACTTACTAGGTTGTACGTTCATGGGCTACGGCCCAAATACTATGTGGACATAAGGTGTTGAGTGAATTATACGTAAATTTATGTTTATCTATAGTGACAACGAGGTGGATAACCCGCGCGTTGCCGCGGGGCGTTTGGCTAACGAAGTATTTTAAGCTTCGTTTAGTTTAATTTTGTTTATTAGAATAAACCCAAAAACAATGGTGCATGGAAGGGGA
>LBNU01018000.1:0-14254 GCA_014162995.1 Artemisia annua | reverse complement strand
CAAACTTGAGGGACCTTTCTTGTAAAACTTGAAAATGCAATCCAAGGATCAAATTTGTAACTTTAGGATTGTTGGAGGACTTTTGTTGACTTTTCTCTTCACCAAGGACCATTTCTGTCATTATCTGAAAGTTCAGGGACCAATCTTGCCAAATGTGAAACTTCAGGGACTAAACTTGTAAATTTTTGAAAGCTTTTCACCCAAAGATGATTTTTGATAATTTTTGACTTTTAAGGACTTGGTTTGACTTTTCTCTCAAAATAAATGCTCAGGGACTAATTTTGTCATGTTTTGAAAGTTAGGGGACTGAAACTGCCAATTATGCAAACTTTGGTTGATTTTCATCTGTTTTTAATCATTTTGCACCCAAAACATATAAATACGATCTTTGGGATATTTTATGTATTTTGATGTATTTCTTGAGTGTTTTCAGATGTTTTTGCAGTTTATATAGACAAAAAATGATGAGTATTTGCACACTCATCATGATGCAGTAGATTTTAAAACTTTTGTGCTGTAAACTTATAACACTGTGATGCAGTAGATTTATACATTGTGATGCAGTAAATCAAAACTAATAAATATAGGACAAACACTGTCATCATTAAGAAGTACAATACTTTTGTATTAAAAATTCAATAATTCAAAGTATTACAAGTAAAAAATTTAAAATATCCAATAGTATGTTCATTAATAAAAAATACTTAATCATATAAGTCAAATGTTTTTCAAGCTGAGTTATATGAATTCTTTTATCCTTATAAGGGAGTGTCACTCTCCATTCCTCTGTTGTTGGATCTTCAGATGTGGTCTTGTCAAGAGCTACAACTTTTATATCCCCCATTGGGATACCAAGAATATGAAAAATCAGTTCGGGAGAGACCTTAATCTTTTCTATCATCACTCATTTTGAATGTGCACTTTTCAGCATCAAAAGTTTTACAAAGCCACATTACCAAATTTTTTGATGTAGAATCAAACTTAAAGTTACCATAATAATCTTCAAAACCCATTTGATAAGGCGAAAAGTGTACCGCTTTTCGGGGATCATTTAAGCCCTAAATCGTATTTATTTGATCAATTATTGCCCTAAATCGTTCCTTTTGTCATTTTAGGTACTTTGGAGAAGAAATCTGAAAAAGGAAGCATTTTGGACGTTTTTGGAAGCATTAATGTGAAGAATTCGACAAAGTGCTAAAGTCTGATGAATAGTACCCGTGACGGCGTCAAGCTTGGATGTGACGCCGTCAAGCCTTGATAGGCCAGAACGGTTTATAACGTGACGGCCAGGTGACGGCGTCAAGCTTATACCTGATGGCCATCACGTTATACGGGTTGACGACGTCAGAACCCCTCGGACAGCAAATTGCCTATACATACAGCCTCATAACTTCATTATTTTCAAGCCCCAAACCCTAAGTCCGATTCTAGGGTTAGGGTAGGTGTTTTTCCAGCAACTTAGAGGGTCTTAATCATGCCATAAACATCTTGTAATGGTTTGTTTATTGATTCAATCCTATACTATGTCTTCAATTATCATTATTATCAATTGCTCTTCATTGATTATGTGTTGCTAATTCACCTTGTGTCTACTTATGATTGTGTGAAACTTGTATATAATTAATTAGATCTTATTGATTCCTTGTTGATGTATGTGTCTATCGTCATCAATAAAGGTGTGACACTTCAATAGATCTAATTGGTTTAGCTTATAATTCTTGTTTCCTATTGTCTCTTGTTTTAGTTGAATGATATCGATGTTAGGCTTAAGAAAACTGGCCAACCTCCTATATGGTAACGTGCTTGAACGTCTTAAGAAACATGAACCAAGGTGTACTAAGGTTAATTGGTTGTATTTAATGCATGAGCGAATTCTAGTGATCCCATGTTAGGAGCTTCTTAGCCGGCTCGACATAGGAGTGAAGTAAGAGCTTATAGAGTTGGGGAAGTTCGTACACACCCCCACGACTGGTATTAAGGAATACAACCCGTCAATTAAAACAAGGTGTGACAATTAAATAGGTAGAATTAGATAGCTAGCAAGGAGAAACAAATCATAGGTAGACATGCTTCACTTCCCTTGTAGAACCCTAGTTTACTTTCCTGCATATTACTTTAAGTAGTATGATATGTATTAAATTACATATCTTTTATTTACCAATTTAAGATCAAAAAGACCGAAAACGCTAACGAATGCCAAAGATAACTTGTTTTTGTGTTTTTTAATGTGCAGGAATGGATAATGCAAAATTGGACAAAAACCGAGACAAAAACGACAGAACAAGCACGGGTTTGGAATGAGGATCAAAAGCCGGAACCGGGAAGCATTTTTCAAGTACTTGGGCTCAAATTGATATCTATGATCCTTGAAGAATCACAACATTGGCAGATTTAATTCCTTGAGATTCAAAGTTTTACATAATTGGTCCTTGGTTTCATTTCATTATATCAAAACTGGTCCAAGCTTGTTTTTATAAACCCATAACCCAAAAAAATACCCCAAGTCCATTTATCCTTTCCCAAGCCCAAAGCCCAACCAGCCATTTAATACCCGGCCCAAACTTCCAAGCCAAAAACCCGGTTTATAAAACCAAAATATATTAAATAACAATTTACCCTTCCCGCTCCCCTTTTCACCCCATTTACCCAGGATAAGAACCCTAGATACTGTGTACGTGCAATTCTCCAAAATTACGGCAATTAAGGGTATATTCGTCAATCATTGGGTCTTCTAGAAGGGTGTCAGGTTGTCAGAAGTGGTCAGAGGCAAAGAAGCACACGGGTGGTGATGTGGCATGATTCTATTGGGTGTGACACCTCATTGGGATCTAATCCTAAGGCTGTGATTGAAAGTTATCATTGGGAAGTGATCTAAAGGCCAGAAAAGAAACACAAGCGTGAAGATGGATTGCCAGCTTGGCATTCTAGCAGTTTCTAAAGATGGTATCCAAGGCTTACACGCTCCTCCTTCAGCTGCTATATATAGTCTCTCTTTTTCTCATTTCTGATGTAATTTTCTAGTGTAATGAAATGCTGTCAAATTTTCTTCTTATTTTTGTAATCTGTAAATTTGAGTTTTAATAGAAGTGAATTTTCAGTTTTACTTTAGCTTTTTCAATTCACAAGCTCCTAGCTTATTGTCTTAGTTGTTCAGCTTTACAAAAGCTTAATCTCATCTTTTCAAACTTTTACATTTTCATCTTTATAGATTTACAAAATATTAAAAAAAAAACAGAAAATAAAAAAATAAAAAAAATGTTTTGTAAAACTCTTTCATCAGCTTGCAATCAAGCTTATTGTTAGTTTCACAAGCTCATCTCAGCTTATATAGCTTTAGTGAGTGTTGTGCTTAGGTTAAACTGATCATAAGTCCATTCAGTCAAATAGTCAACTATTCAGCAATTTGCTCTCATCTGTTGTAAGCCTATCATATAAAGATAGGCTAGCTTTTGGAAGATCTCAGAAGCTGAGATCCAGCTTTGTAAGGAATCATTTCACCATTTTCAGTTCATAATTTCAGTAGACTTAGTTTAACTCTTTGAATTTTGCTGCCTAATAGTGTATTTCTGTATTTCTGAGTTTACTGATTGCTTAGTGTTCATTTGAAGTGATTTGATCTGTTTATAGTATAAATCTGTTAGTTAATGATATATTGATCTCAGTTTAGGATAGTTTATTTGGATCTGTGGTATTGAGGAATCATTAGAGCATTTGTGAATCTGTTAATGCTCATTTGTAGCTTATTGTTCTATGCTTGATCAATGTTCCATTGATGTTACATGATCATGAGTTAGTGTATCTGAATTTGATTGTAAGTGTTTGATCTCATTTTGTACTAGTTCTTTTGAATCTGTGGAACTGTGGTATTGTAAAATTTTGGATCTGTGATTTTGAGTTTTTGCTGTTATTTGTTGATATTAGTGACTGCATTAGCTTCAATTAGTGTTAGATAATCTGTTTTAGTAATTAGATTGGAGATTGTAAGTGTGGGTCTCAGAATTGTAGTGTAAAATATAACTTAAGTAGTGTTTGGTTATGCTTTGATCTTTGAGATCTATTAGTTATTTTGCTGTTCTCTCTGCTCACATAGTCATATTATGTTTAAAGTAGTTAGTATCTACAATAATAGTGGTAGTTTAAACATCAAAAGTCAAAATTAGTTTACCACTAATTTTTGCTTAAACTGTTGTATAATTTTGAACTGAGTTTGGATGATTTGTTAGATATGTAGGAAAAGTTTGTTAGATTATCATCTCTGTAGCCTTAACATAAGTGGTTAAACAGTTTTGGACTGCTAAATCTCACATTAGTCAAACTGTTACACATTTCAGAAGTCAACTTGTCTGCATAAGTCAGTATGTACTGACAGTTTGAGGCCTTGTTCATGATCAGATTTGATTGATATATTGTGAATGTAATTGTGTGATTTTGAGCTTTTTAGCAAGTTCACATAGCCTAGTTCTATAGTTTTTAAGCTCAATTAGTAACTACAACATCTGGTCAGCTAAATTTGCTCTCAAAAATTGCATCAACTCTGCTGTCATAAATCTGTTTCAAGCACTTATTTGTTCATCTGTTCATGTGAAAAATTAGTGCTCAATTGATAAAATTGGCATAGGGCTTTTGTTATATATGTAATGTTTGCTTGCTTAGCTTTCCAAAACTGTTTTTAAATTTTCATTTGGTCCAATATTGAGCTTTTTACAAGCTCATGAAAGTAGCTAATTGAGCTGTTCATAAAAAGAAAAGAAATAGAAAACGTTTTTGATTTTTACAATTTTAGTCCCTAGACTTTGAGTTTTTGTAAATTTAGAGTTAAATCAGTTTTCTTTTATAAATAACTTTGCAAAATTACAAAAATAGTCCCTGTCTTTTATAATAAAAGGTTTAGTTAAAAATAAGTTTGGAAAATTACAGTTTCAGTCCCTAAACTTTTTACTTTTCATTTTTAAGTTTTTAAACTTTTAAAATAGTTTTGTAATTTTACATTTTTAGTCCCTTAGCTTTTTGCATTTGCATTTTAGACTTTTACTTTGCATTTAGATTTTATAATCTCGGGATTAGCTCGGGATTTGCATTTCCTTTTGCCTTTTATGTGTTTACGTGAGCATTATTTGTTCCCATTGCCTTAGTTTGCGATTTAGTTCATAATTGTAGATTTTATAATCAAAACTCCAAAATATTTCACTATTCATCTCACACACACACCTTTTCATACATCTATTTCGCCGCCAAGCTCTCGTTCGGAAAAACGACCCGAGAATTATTTTCACAAATAATTCTTTGGAAAACGTACTACTAAAAATACTCACATCAATTATGGCGCCGCTGTCGGGGAGGGCTTGAAACGAGAGCGTCGTTTGTAATCGTTTGTTGGTGATTTGGAGATCCTTCCTCGGAAGTTTTCGTTTTTGTGAAAATTTTTTTAAAAAAATAAAAATAAAAAAATATATAAAATACAAAAAGATAATAAATAAAACACTTTTCACAAAGTGTTTTCATTAATACATCTTAATAAACATCCTCCGTCTTCCGTTGAAGGAGGGCGGTTGTAAACCATTCCGAATAACAACCAAAGATAATCGTGAAATCAATTGTTACCCGATTAGCTTTTAAAGTGAAAAGGTTTCATTTGACGTAACGGTTAACAAAAAGAAAATAAAGAAGATCATTTTCCAATATATTAAAAAAGCCAAAAATAATTCCCAATCAAAAATACAAAAAGATTTTGATTTTCAAATTTTATTTTTCATTTTTGATTTTTCAATGATTTTTCTTTTTGGTGTATGAACACCCCGTTCTTCGTCTTACGACATTCTTTCACCATTGTCCAATCCCGAGAGGATTTTACGACAAAATTCCCGTGTTCAATTCTCAAACGTTGAGGAGATGAACAATAACGGTGAACACCCGCCGGTGGGTGCTAACCAACAAAATGATGGACCTCCGATAGGCCCTCAACCGTTTTATGATCTTCGTCCGATCGAAGAACAACTCCAAGTTCCATTCAGTGGAGTTAGGAGGGCCATCGTGATACCCGATATCCAAGCAAACCAATTCGAAATCAATCACGGGTTACTCAATCTCATCACGAGTATCTCCTTTCACGGACTTGAGCACGAAGATCCTTATGCTCACATAAGGAACTTCACCGATATTGCAGAAACGATTAAGATTAATCAAGTTCCATATGATGTTGTTAAGTTGAAGTTGTTTCCTTTTTCCCTCAAAGGGGCAGCCCGGACTTGGCTGGAAAAGGAACCACCAAACTCAATTCACACTTGGGGAGATCTAGCTTCCAAGTTTGTGAATCATTTCTATCCTCCTTCCAAAACTTCTAGTCTCCGCACTCAAATCTTTCGATTCCAACAAGCTTTCGATGAATCGTTCAGTGAAGCTTGGGATCGATTCAAGGAGTTGTTGGAGAAGTGTCCTAATCATGGGTTTTCAACCTTGCAGCAAATCGATACTTTTTATAATGGTTTATGTCATGCTGATCAAGATTCTCTTAATTCTGCTGCGGGTGGAAACTTGTTGACCCGTAATATTCATGAGGCTTTTACGATAATTGAGAACAAAGCTAGAGTCCGTACTTCTAGGAGCAAAACTCAAGTCTCAAGTGCTAGTAGTAAAATTATTGATGATGTTTTGGCTCATGTTCTCGATCAAAGTAGTAAGACAAATGAGGCTATAATCAATTTGACCAAACAAATGAGTCTTTTAATGAAAGAAAAGTCGTCAAACCAAGTAAATGTTGTTAATCATAATTGTGAAACGTGTGGTGGTCCACACCCGTATTTTGAGTGTCCGGCAACCGGTGCCTTCGTTCATGAGAAGGTGTATGCTGCTAATATGGGTGGTAACGGTTACCAACCCCAAGGAGACCGTAATCTCCTCAGCTACCGTTCTAACAATCAACTTGGACCACCACCCGGTTTTAATAACCAACCGCAGAATCAGATTGTCCCACACAGTAACAATCAAGTCAATCAAAGTCAAAATCGAGTTAATAACGGTTTTCATAATCAAAATCAAGGGTACAATCAGAATCGGGGTTTTCAAAACCATGGGAATTTTCAACAAGCCCCGCCTCAACGGAATTTTCAAAAGGTGAATCATGGTCATGCTAATCATGGAAATTTTCAAAATCATAATCCGTGTTTCAATAACAACAATCGAGGACAAAATTTTCATAATCAAAATCAAGTTGTTGCTCAAAACCAACCGTCCTCAGAAGAAATGATTAGGCAATTTATGAAAAAACAAGAGGAAATGAATCACATGATGCTTAATCAAATGGCTGAATTTAACAAGCGTTTAAATGATCGACCCTCGGGTTCGGGTACTACTTCTCTTCCTAGCAACACGATCGCTAACCCGAGGGCCGACGTTAAAGCGATCAAAACTCGTAGTGGATTTTCGTATGATGGACCTACGATTCCGACTACCTCTTCTTCTCTTCCTCCCAAGGTAGTCGACCGTGATACCGAGGTGACAAAGGACCCGGTGCTTCCTAGTAATAATGGAGGTACCAAAAACGTCCAACCTCTGGTTGACCAAACGTCTTCGTCAAAAGAAAAAGTTGTTGAACCCGAAGTGATTTCCGATGATGTCCCAGAATTTTGTCCTAAACCGTCAATTCCTTATCCATCTCGACTAAACGAACAAAAGCACCGCGAGAAAACTAATCATCAAATGGAAAAGTTTCATCAGATTTTCAAAGAGTTACATTTTGATATAAGTCTCGCGGATGCCGTCCTTTTGATGCCGAAATTTGCCGCTATGATTAAGAATTTGTTGAATAATAAGGAAAAGTTGTGTGAAATGGCAAAAACCCCATTGAATGAGAATTTCTCGGCGGTTCTCCTTAAAAAGCTTCCCGAAAAGCTTGGTGATCCCGGCAAGTTTCTTATTCCTTGCAATTTCCCGGGGATGGTTTAATGCCATGGTCCGTGTGGAAGAAATTGTCTCTTCCCGAGCTTACCCCTACTTGCATGACCCTCGAGCTGGCCGATCGATCTACTTCCCGTCCAGTGGGAATAGCCGAGGATGTCTATGTAAATGTGGGGAAGTTCCATTTCCCAGCCGATTTTTGTTGTGGTTGATTTTGATCCCGATCCAAGGGTTCCTCTTATTCTTGGTAGAGGTTTCCTAAGGACGGGTCTTGCTTTGATTGATGTTTATGATGAGGAGATTACTTTGCGTGTTGGAAAAGAAGCCGTTACGTTTAATCTTGATCAAACTTCGAAATACTCCTCCACCGACGAATGCATGTCCGTTAACCGACTTGATATTATTGATGAAGTTTCGGAGGAGTATTCTCAAGAATTACTCGGTTTTTCTCATAACGTTTCAAGTGGCAATCCCACTCCTCCTTCTACTTCTCAACCTATTATTGCCGACTCTTCCCTTTCCTTCACTCCGTTTGAGGGAGGTGATTTCTTCTTGGAAGAGGTCGATGAATTTCTTTCCATTAACACACCGGATGTTGATATTTCATATTATGATCCGGAGGGAGATATTCTTATGCTTGAACAACTTTTGAATGAAGATCCTACATCGTCTCCGTCTCTCCCTCCGAAGAAATTTCACGTTGAAGAAATCAAAGAAGTTGAGCCGTCTAACGAAAAACCTCCTGATCCCGAGCTCAAGGACTTACCTCCTCATCTTGAGTATGCTTGCTTAGAAGGACCAAATAAATTTCCCGTTATCATTTCAAAACACCTTCAAGATGAGGAGAAGAACCGTCTTCTAGATGTGCTTAAGAAGCATAAGAGTGCCATCGCTTGGCAAATTTCCGACATCAAGGGCATAGACCCTCGTTTTTGTACGCATAAGATTTTACTTGAAGATAATTTCAAACCGTGTGTCCAACAACAACGACGGGTTAACCCTAAAATTCATGAAGTCATTAAGAAAGAGGTTATCAAATTACTCGATGCTGGGATGATTTACCCCATTTTTGATAGTCCATGGGTTAGCCCGGTCCATTGTGTTCCAAAGAAAGGTGGTATTACCGTTGTGAAAAATGATGATAATGAGTTAATCCCCACACGTCTCGTCACCGGTTGGAGAGTGTGTATTGATCACCGCAAACTTAACGATGCAACTCGTAAAGACCATTTCCCGCTTCCCTTTATGGATCAAATGCTCGAACACCTTGCGGGAAATGAGTTTTATTGTTTTCTTGATGGTTTTTCTGGCTATTTTCAAATACCGATTGATCCCCAGGATCAAGAGAAAACGACTTTTACATGCCCTTATGGAACATTTGCTTACCGACGAATGCCATTCGGCTTATGCAATGCTCCTGGAACTTTCCAAAGGTGCATGATGGCCATTCTTCATGATTTGATTGAGAAAACAATGGAAGTCTTTATGGATGATTTTTCGGTTTATGGTGATTCTTTTACGTCTTGTCTCTCCCATTTAGAACAAATGCTCCAACGATGCGAACAAACTAACTTGGTTTTAATTGGGAGAAGTGTCACTTTATGGTTAAAGAGGGTATAGTCCTTGGCCATAAGATCTCTAAGGCCGGGATTGAGGTTTATCGAGCTAAAGTCGATGTGATCGCAAAGCTACCTCATCACACGACCGTCAAGGGAATTAGAAGTTTCTTCGGTCATGCATGCTTTTACCGACGTTTTATTCAAGATTTTTCCAAGATTGCCCGACCTTTGACCCATCTCCTTGAGAAGGATGCTCCGTTTATCTTCTCAAACGAGTGCCTTGATGCATTTAATATTCTCAAGAAGAAGTTAACGGAAGCTCCTATCTTAGTTGCCCCCGATTGGGACTTGCCTTTTGAGCTCATGTGCGATGCTAGCGATTATGCTATCGGGGCGGTCTTGGGGCAACGAAAGAATAAGCATTTCCAACCGATACACTATGCAAGCAAAACGATGAACGATGCTCAATCTCATTACACTACTACTGAGAAAGAGATGTTGGCCGTCATTTATGCTTTTGAAAAATTCCGACCATATCTTCTCTTAAAGAAGTGCATAGTGTATACGGATCATTCGGCCCTCAAGTACTTAATGAACAAACCAGATGCCAAGCCTAGACTTATGCGATGGGTTCTCCTCCTTCAAGAGTTCAAAATTGAAATTCGTGATAAAAAAGGATCGGAGAACTTAGCCGCTGATCACCTTTCTCGTCTTGAGAATCCACACCAAAGTGATTTCGAGAAAAAGGAAATCAATGAATCATTTCCTCTCGAGACACTTGATAGTATTTCCCATCATGACTCAAGTACCCCATGGTTCGCCGACTTTGCGAATTACCATGCGGGGAACTTCATAAGAAAAGGGATGTCTTCTCAGCAAAAGAAGAAATTTTTCAAAGATCTTAAACATTATTTTTGGGATGATCCTTACTTGTTTAGAACATGTGCTGACCAAGTGATCCGTCGGTGTGTTCATGGCGCGGAAGCTAATGAAATTCTTTTGGCATGCCATAATGGACCCACGGGGGGACATCATGGTGCCAATTACACCGCTCGGAAAGTGTTTGATTCCGGCTTCTACTGGCCGACTATATACCGAGATGCACAAGATTTGGTAAAATCTTGTGACTCATGCCAGCGTCAAGGAAAAATTTCACAACGTGATGAGATGCCGCAAAATGCGATTCAAGTTTGTGAAATCTTTGATGTCTGGGGTATTGATTTTATGGGCCCATTCCCGTCTTCTCGAGGGAATAAGTACATACTTGTGGCAGTCGATTATTTGTCCAAATGGGTTGAAGCGAAAGCGCTCCCCACAAATGACGCCCGAGTTGTGGTAAAGTTCTTGAAAAACTTGTTTTCCCGATTTGGTACACCTCGTGCTATAATCAGTGATCGTGGTACTCATTTTTGTAATGATCAATTCGCAAAAGTCATGTCCAAATATGGTGTTACTCATCGTTTAAGTACCGCGTATCACCCGCAAACGAGCGGTCAAGTAGAGGTGTCCAATCGTGGTCTTAAAAGGATTTTAGAAAGAACCGTTGATGGAAATCGTGCTTCTTGGTCCGACAAATTGGATGATGCATTATGGGCTTTTCGTACGGCTTACAAAACACCAATAGGATGTACTCCATATAAGCTTGTTTACGGAAAGAATTGTCATTTACCCATCGAATTAGAGCATAAAGCATATTGGGCTTTGAAGCATGCTAATTTTGACCTCAAAACCGCGGGTGATCACCGAAAAATTCAATTAAATGAGTTAACCGAACTTCGTGATCAAGCCTATGAGAATTCTTTGATTTACAAAGAGAAAACGAAAAAGATTCATGATTCCAAGATAAAAAATCGCGTTTTCAATGTTGGTGATAAAGTTCTTCTTTTCAATTCTCGATTAAAGATTTTCTCGGGCAAGTTAAAAACCCGTTGGTCCGGACCGTTTACCATCACCCAAGTTTTCCCTTATGGCACCATTGAGTTATCTCAACCCGATGGTCCCAATTTTAAGGTGAACGGTCATCGTCTCAAACATTACTTCGGAGGGGATATACCATCCATGGTAGTCCCGGATCTCCAAACTTTCCCTAAGGACAATTGAATTCAGGGATCGAGTCAAGCTTTGTGACTCGGTGACCAAAAACAAGCGCTTCGTGGGAGGCACCCCATGCTTATCCTTTTCTTTTTTATTTTTACTAATAACATGACGTGAGGAGGGGCGACCTCTTCCAATCTTGTGTTTCGTGGTTGTTTGTGTTGTTTGTCCAGGAATCTCCCGAATAATGAAGACTCTCGTGCTCGTTGTTTGTCTCATCTCCACTCGAGTCTCATTCTTCATGCTTTTGGAAATCCATATTATGTCCTAAATCTTATCGACTAACGTATCTTTGGCATAATTAATAAACGGCCCTAGACTTATGTTAGGATTACCCTTACCTTTTCAAACATTGAGGACAATGTTTATCTTTAGTCTGGGGGGGGGTCAATCTTCGATTGGATTTGACTTGCACTTTCATTTGTGTCGTTTACTCATGCAACCTCGTTTTTCCTCAAAAATATCAAAAATTAAAAATTTTGAAAAATTGTGAAAAAGTATAAGAGTTGAAAAGTTGTGAAAAAATAGAATAAAAGTTCGAATAAGTGTTTTGACACCGTGTTGACTTTCCGCTGGCGAGAGTAGGAATAAAATTTTGACTTGATCGGGCGTGTTGAGCCCTAGCTTGTTCCCTTAACCAATGATGATCACATAAGCTTGTGCTAGTTTTGTATACAAGGAGCTACTCTTTTGTCGGCTCTCGTACATTACTTTATATATGCGCAGCTTAAAAGCTTTCGCTAGTCTTTTACATAAGAAGCTAGAAAACGCGAATTCTTCTACTAGAGTTTGCAAGTTTCCGTAATTGACTTTAAATATGCGTGGCTTGATTATCGGCTAAGTATTCGTGGATCTCATTATTTGAGATTTGTTAAAAAAGCAAAGAGCGAGAAATGACAGTGTTTACTTAGAAGTTAGATGTCATACGTGGAGTAGTGGTTCTCTTTAAAGCTCATCGAAGGTACTTGTGGTCTTTTGTTCCCATCAGCTTGTTTCACCCCATATCTTGTGTATAATAATTAAAGATGTCTCGGTTTTGACGAAATTTAGTTCTTTATCTTCTTAAGAGAATCTTTGCTTCAATTATTGGGTACACATCAAGGATACACGCCATTGTCTCGAGTTGTATTGTATTGTATTTCGATGTATTGAGTTGTATCATATGTGGTTTCGGAGCTACCCTTTTGTATAGGGAATTAAACTATCAGTTACAACGAACTGTTAGTGCTTATAGTCCCACTGCTGGAAAATGACACTAGCAGTGGAAACGTCATTCCCCACTGCTGGAAGATTGACACTACAGTGGAAACACCCACGTTCACGCACCTGCTAGTTACATTACTGTTACCACTGCTAATAAGAGGTAACGATGTTAGGATCAATATTGGAAATGATTCTTGTAATGATTCTATTAGTTCGTCATTATACTTATCTTGAAAAGGATCCTTTGCTATAGAAAGGAGCATCCTAGGGATTACGTTTGATATAACTCACATACGAATTATTCTAGAGAGCTTCAGGTGTAACCTATGATAGCTAAGATCACTCATTATTATTATCATTAACAATATTGAAGCTTTGTGTGTACAACTACTGTTGGTCACTCACAGATACATCAAAAACAATCGTTCTCTAAGTGCTTGCTAAGTAAAATTCTGCGTGCTAAAACATTACTCAATAGTTATCTCTAACACAAGGTGTGTTGTTTAGAGGTCCATCAAGTGGTATCAGAGGCCAGGTTCTGATACTTTGAATTAGAAGATCCAGAAGAACATGTTAGCTTACAAGGAAGATGGCATCTCTCCGACTCAGAGGTATCATTCAATTATAAGTTGTCGGTAAATCTTGTTCTGCTTTAAATAGAATATGAAAACTTAAAAAGCAATCATGATGAACAGAGGTTTAGAGGCTAAATCAAACTAGTAATAACTTATCTATCACAAAAGAGCATTATCAGTTTTTAGAAGCACAGTTAGAACACTATGTAGGTAATTGAAACTAAATGCACGCAATGATTATATAGTTTTCCTAAAAAGGAGATCTAGCGAATATAAATATTGCTGTTAATGAGGCTCTTAGAGAACGAAATTGAGGAGACTGTAAAAAGGCTTAATCGATAATGTGCAAATTAAGTGTAGACATCTCTTGAGCACTTTTCTAAAAGGGTGAAAAACATGATTAAGCAGTGTCAAATCATTAATAAACGCTAGGTCAGTGTTGGACTACAAGTCAGTTCTCCACCATACAGAGGGTTCCTTCACTCCTGGAATTGACCTAGCACATACAGGTTAGAAGATAGTTCAAGAGCCTAAGTTTGAGTATTGCGCCAAACTACTTGAGACCTAAAAGTAGAAGGTGTTTGAGAGTGCAAGGGTGATACTTCTCTTGCTAATGAAGTTGTGTCTGAAAATAAGAGTAAATAGAAAACATTTTCCAAAGTGGGTAAAGAACCAACTGTTAAACCTAGAAAACAAGTTAAACGAATCTACGGTCAACATTAATATGCTGAGATGTATAGATCTCAAACAGGACAACAAGGACTAGGGGAAAACCAGGAGAAACTGAACACCCTTACAGTCCCAACATGCTAGGTACATTAATTTTGTCCATGCTTTAGTAAGGCTTGCCTATGTGTGTGGAAGTTGTTGATCACTTGCAGGCTAGATCGTAGTTACCATCAAAGAAATAGGATGGTAATACTGGGAATC
>LBNU01017999.1:15574-44793 GCA_014162995.1 Artemisia annua | reverse complement strand
CAGTACCTTCAAGAAACTCTTTTCAAAATACTGCTAACTTTAGAAAACCTTTTAATCATTCATCTAAAAGTCATGATAGTTTTGGCCATAGAACTCAAAGTAGAGGATTTGGGATGATGAATCAAAAATTATGTTTTGTTTGTTATAGTCCTACTCACTTGATTAAAGATTGTAACTTTCACTCAGAATATTTAAGTCAATATCCAAAGACAAAATCTGCTAACCAGAGGCCAAAAGAGACTAAACCAGTTTGGAACTATTCAAGTAGGGTCAACCATAGTAATTTCACAAAAGACTATAGGTACCCTCATCAGAAAAGACCTTTTTTCAAACCACCAGTACCTCAAGGCAACACTTTTCAAAGTACTGGCAAGCCTAAAACAGTATCTTCACAAAGTACTGTTAGGAAGTTTTCACCCAGTCAAGGTACTACTAATGTAAGACCAAGGAGATCCAGTTACACTCAATCTAGAAGGCCTTACACCTCAGATAGAGTACCTAAACCACAGAGCTCAAAACAAAATGTTAAAACCATGTGGGTCAGGAAAGAAAGTGCTGCTGGGGGAAAAACAGTACTTTCAGAATGTGTGAGTGAAAAGGAAAATCTTGTTGTAAAAGAAAGTTATGTTGAAAACACAGAACAAGTTTTGGAACAAAAGAAAGTAATTGATCATGTTTTCAAAAACAGTGGAGATTACATACTCAAAGAATTTAAGTATGTCTCTCCACAAGGGAAACACAAGTCAGTAATGGCTTGGGTTCCTAAAAGAAACTAACTTTCTCATTATTGTGCAGGGCAACCCAGAAGAGGAGTTTAAAGATAATTTAATTGTTAATAGTGGTTGCTCTGGAAGCATGACAGGAGACAAGGAGCTACTGTCAGATTTTAAGACATATTATGGAGGAAAAGTTGCTTTTGGAGATGATCCTGAAGGAGGAAGAATTACTGGCAAAGGAACCATCAAGACATGATGTATTGATTTTGAGAATGTTCGTTATGTGAAGGAGCTTAAGTTCAATCTTTTGTCAGTATCTCAGATTTGTGATAAGAAGCACCCTGTGTTATTCACTTACACAGAATGTCTTATTCTCTCTCCTGAGTTTAAGTTTATAGATGATCACTTGGTAACACTGAGAGCACCAAGAACCAATGATGTGTATAGTATTGATTTGAAGAATATCAACTCTACTGAAAGAGCAACATGTTTAGTAGCAAAGGCGACACTTAAAGAAGCACATCTATGGCATAGAAGATTAGGTCATGTGAATTTCAAGAATATCAACAAGCTGGTTAAAGGCAGTTTAGTTAGAGGTTTACCTTCTAAAACTTTCAAGACTGATTATTCATGTTTGGCTTGCAAGAAGGGTAAACAACATAAAGCTTCATGCAAAAAGCTTGAGGAAAGAACTGTCAGAGAGCCTTAGGAGTTGTTGCACATGGATCTATTTGGACCTGTTTCTGTTTCAAGCTTAAACAAGAAGAAATACTGCTTAGTTGTAACATATGATTGCAGTAGATTTAGCTGGGTCTTTTTCTTGGGTTTTAAAGATGATACTTTTGATGTTATTCATGATCTTATAATAGCCCTTGAAAATCAATTAAGACTCAAAGTTAGAGGTATTAGATGTGATAATGGGACTGAATTCAAGAACAAATTAATGGATGAATTTTGTGCTAAGAAAGGGATTATGAGGGAGTTTAGTATTGCTAGAACTCCACAGCAGAATGGTGTTGTAGAAAGGAAGAATAGAACACTTATAGAAGCAGCAAGAACAATGCTTGCGGATTCTTTATTACCTATTCAGTTTTGGGCTGAAGCTGTAAGTGTTGCTTGCTATGTGTTGAATAGAGTATCAGTGACTAAACCTCAGATGAAGACACCTTATGAGTTGCTTATGGGTAAGAAACTAAATATTCGTTTTCTAAAACGTTTTGGATGCTCTCTGACTATTCTCAATACTATTGATTCTGGGAAAATTTGATGGTAAGTCAGAAGAAGGATACTTATTGGGTTATTGTACCAACAGCAAAGGTTTTAGAGTGTACAACAGGGTTACCAAAAAGGTTGAAGAATGTCTTCATGTTGATTTTCTGGAAGATCAACAAAATCAAAAAGGAAAAGGTCCTGATTGGTATTTTGATCTTGATAGTTTGACTCCTTCTATGAATTATGTGCCTGTCAGAGAAGAAAATCAAGTTGTTCACAAGGAAGAAGATTCACAATATATTATTCATGGAGTCAATGTTAGATCAGAAGATGTTACTGATAAAGAGCCAATAACCACTGAGAAAAAGCAAAGTACTGTTGAACCAACCTCTGTGCTCTCTAATGAAGATCAAGCAATTCAAGATGAACTCAATAGGATGCTCTTTCAAGAAACACTAGCTAAAACCTATGAAGATGTTCAAAGGAGAGCCTATGAAGTTGCAAAGAAACAGGGTAAATTCAAAGAAAATACTCACAGTACTTTGGCTGACAGTACTTTGGATCACAACACTTTGGATCAAAGTACTGCTGACCCAATTGTGAGTTCTACTACGGATTTCAATGATCCTAACATGCCTGAATTAGTAGACACTGATGATGAGTTAGAAGATTAAGGTATTTTCTTAAATTCCCATGAAGATCTTGACTTCACAAATTTGGATAATGATCTTCAAGTTCCATCAACTCCTACATCAAGAGTTCATACAAATCATCCAGTTGATCAAATCATTGGACCTTCAACTTCAGGAGTGCTCACAAGAACAAAAGCTAAAGGTTTTTCACAGCAACATAATGCTTTACTTAGCTTTGTTTATAAACAAAACAGGATGAATCATAAGGATCAACAAACATGCCTGTTTGCCTATTTTATATCTCAAGAAGAACCCAAGAATATAGCTCAAGCTTTAACTAAAGAGAGTTGGGTTGAAGCTATGCAAGAAGAACTTCTACAATTTAAGCTTCAAGAAGTTTGGGTACTATGTGATTTACCAGATGGCAAGAAGGTAATTGGTACAAGATGGGTTTTCAGAGTTAAAAGGGATGAAAGAGGAAATGTTATCAAGAACAAAGCAAGATTGGTTGCACAAGGATACAGACAAGAAGAAGGAGTAGACTATGATGAAGTCTTTGCTCCTGTAGCAAGAATTAAAGCTATAAGGTTGTTTCTTGCTTTTGCATCATATATGAGATTTCCAGTTTATCAAATGGATGTCAAGAGTGCCTTTCTTTATGGCAAAATTACAGAGGAAGTCTATGTTAAACAACCTCCTGGTTTTGAGGATCCTGAACATCCAACCAAAGTCTACAAAGTTGTCAAGGCATTGAATGGTCTTCATCAAGCTCCCAGAGCTTGGTATGAAAGACTCTCCACTTTTCTATTGCAACATGGTTACAGGAGAGGTGCAATTGACAAGACTTTGTTCATTAAAAGAGATAAAAAGGATATCATGCTTGTTCAAGTTTATGTGGATGATATTATCTTTGGAGCCACAAAACAGTCCATGGTGAAAGAATTTGAACAGCTCATGCAAAAGGAATTTCAAATGAGTTCAATGGGTGAATTAACTTTCTTTTTGGGGCTTCAAGTTAAACAGTCAAGTACTGGAATTTTCATAAGTCAAGATAAGTATGTCTCTGACATTCTTAAGAAGTTTAATCTCAGTACTATCAAGCCAGTCACAACACCCATTAAAGATTCAAACTCATTAGGAAAGGATGAAGATGGAAAACCAGTGGATGTCAAGCTTTACAGATCTATGATTGGTTGTCTTATGTACTTACCTGCATCAAGGCCTGATATTATGTTTGCTGTGTGTCTCTGTGCAAGATATCAAGTCTCACCCAAGGTCTCTCATATGAATGCAGTACAGAGATTTTTTGGTTATCTCAAGCATCAACCTAAGTTAGGATTGTGGTATCCTAAGGAATCACCTTTTTACTTGGAAGCTTTTTCAGATAGTGATTATGCAGGGGATAACTATGATAGAAGATCAACCACTGGAGGATGCCAATATCTTGGAAGAAGATTAGTTTCATGGCAGTGTAAGAAGCAAACAATTGCAACAACATCATCTACTGAAGCAGAGTATGTTGCAGCTGCAAGTTGTTGTGGACAAGTATTGTGGATGCAAAATCAACTCTTGGACTATGGATACAATTTCAAGAATACTCCTATCAATATTGATAATGAGAGTACTGTTTGTATTGTGAAGAATACAGTTTATCATTCCAAGACAAAGCACATTCAGATTAGGCATCACTTTATTCGAGATTGTTATGAGCATAGACTCATTAATGTTGTCTAGGTGCATACAGATGATAATGTAGCAGATTTACTCACAAAAGGCTTTGATGTTTCAAGATTCAAGCATTTGGTTGTGAGTATTGGTATGATAAATAATTAAGCTACTTTTGAGGGGAGGCATTAGTAGTTAGTCATTATTTGAGGGGAGGCTACATATATCATTCAACAAAAAAGACATTTTATTCATTATCATTCAAAGTGATTACATTCATCATTCAAGAACCACAGACACAAAACAAACTGAGATACATCATCAGAACAACCTACATCAACCCTACCCAACCTACACCCTACATAACCTACTCCATAGGCCTTTTTCCTTTTCCCTGATAAGTGTGCTTTCCCTTCTAAGCATTCTTTCTCTTGTCATCAAAAGATGATTGCTTTCTTAGGCAAGCTAGGAAAAGCACTTGCATTGGAGGTCTTTTTGGTCTTGCAGGTTCAACAGGACCCTTCATGTTCTTTAAAGCAGCCTCTAGAGCCTGGGTCAAGGCTTGTGGCAATTCTTTGGATAGTGATGTAGCTGGAGCAGAAGTTGAAACCTTTTTAGGTTTTCGGTTGGTTGAGCTTGATGCAATAGGAGGAAAGTAATCACTCCATCCTGGTTTAGAATCAGAATCCGAATCAGAGAAGTACTTGATCTCTGAATCACTGGAATCATCAGAAGAGATGTATATCAATGGGAAGTTACTCATGATGATGTTAGGGTTTTTATGATGAAGAAAGGTTTTTGTAATGAAGAAAAGTGTTAATGAAAGCTCTTTTTATAGGCAAGATAGTCTCATGGGTTATTAATGATTATCCTTCAATTATACTTGCCTTGGTAGTTTTGGGGAGTAAATATGGAAAGTATTAAATGTATCGGGTTGACTTTCAGAAGATATTTTGGTCAAAGAGTCAATATTAATAGATATTTTTATCGACCAATACTTTGCCAAAGTACTGCTGAAAGTATTGCTCTCTGTTATATGGAAAGTACTGCTCTGAAGGGTACTGCTGACGTGGAAAAGTACTGTTCTAACGGTCAAAAATACGGGGTAATGGTAGAAAGTTTGTTATGGAAGAGATATATGCCAAAATAACGGTATACGCATTAAATGGGTTTTGATTTTTTTATATCTTATCCATAGTTAACTAACCCTACCGTCTTTTTACTCTCACTTTTCCACTTCACATTCATTTTTACGCCATCAATTCCATTAACCCTTTCCAATCATTCATACAACTTCTCAAATGGCTCGTTCCACTTGCAGTAAACATAACATGATTGCTAATTTGGATAAGACCGAATTAAACCTTGATTTTCATGTTGTGATTGATTTCCTAACTGGGTCTTCAATCAATTACTCTTTATTGGTCAATCCAGATATCATTGGACCATGGATTCAAGAATTTTGGGCAACTGCTGCATCCGGTTAGGAAGAACCAGATCTCTCCTTCATTACGGCTAAAGTTGCTGGGCGTAATATTAGGATCACTGAAGCTAGTATTCGCACAGATCTTATGTTTCATGATGAAGAAGGTAGTGTTAGGTTTGATAAACACGTACTTTGGGACACCCTTAGATATATTGGGTATGAGGGTTCACTTACTAAGCTTACCTTTGAGAAACCTTTATTTAGTCCACACTGGAAGTACCTGATTCATGTTCTACTTCATTGCCTCAGTAACAAGAGTACTGCTTGGAATGAATTTAGTCAAACCATAGCATCTGCCTTAGTGGGATTAGCTACAAATCAGCCTTTCAACTTCTCATTCATGATTCTTGATGGTATGCACAAACACATCAAGAATGGTTCACCCTTTTTGATGTATCCCAGGTTCATTCAACTCTTTTTGAACAAACAGCTTGAAGGTGTTCCCAAACCTCAAGAATTCTTGCCAGCCATTGCTCTTCCTAACAAGGTGTTCACTTTTATGGCTACCAAGAGTGCTAAGTTCTCTGGAAGGAATACACCTCTCACTGCCCATATTTTGGAAATGGCACAAGCTGTTAGAAATGCTGCTCAAGAGGAATCAGACCCTGCTTCTGAGCATTCAGACTCTGCTCCCACTCCATCCCAAGCTCAAGATGTTTCACAACATTCAGAGCAGTCATACTCAGAGGGAGGAGATGCTTCTCAACATACTGTTTCTAAAGAAAGGACTGCTTCTCTAAAAGGTACTGCTAGTCCTGTTTTAGAAGACGCTGAGAATCAACCACCCACTCCCAATGATTATACTTCCACAGATGGTTCTCAAACATCTGGAGGAGATGAGGGGGTGATGGCTGATGAGGAGGCAGCTGCTCAAGAAGGAGTTCTGGATACTTATGCTTTGATAAGGGAGTTAAGGAGGCTGAAGAAAGCTTATGAAGATCAAGTTGCACTCCTTTTGAAGTTGAACAACAAGTTCAGAAGATTAAAGAGGTTTGTTTGGCCACTTGTTAAACATCACAGGCTATGGGTCAAGTCACAACAGAAAAGTAGTCACAAACCTAAGTCCAATAAAAGAAAGTTCAATACACATTCTTCATTCCCATTGGGGAGGAATTTGCAGAATGAGAATGTGAATGAAGATGCTGATTTGGATAAGAATGAAGATGCTGATCTTAATGATGATATTCAAATAACACCACTTGAAGAAAATATTCCTCGTCAAGATACTGTTGAGAGAAAGATTGATGAGACTGAGCAAATTGATCTTCAAGATGCTGATATTCAAGTCAGAAGTGGTGATGATAAAGAAGAATTGGATGTGGAAGATACTGGTGTTGAAAATGCTCATCAAGGTACTGCTCATCAAGGTACTGCTTATCAAGGTACTGAGAGACAGTTTTTAATCACACCAAGGACCTTGGATTTTGAAGAAGATGTTGGTCCATCCAATCCAGTTCAGGAAGAAGAGGTTAGAAAATCTACCAATAGTGATGATGAGACTATTGCTGAGATTATGATGAATATATCCAGACCTAGAGGCATTGTTATTCAAGAAGTTGAACATACTCAAGAACAACCTTTTTCTCAACTTACTCAAGAGCTAGATCCTAAGGATAAAGGGAAAGGAATCCTAGTAGAGTCAGACAAAAAGAAGAAGAATAAGGAGTTTACTTTAGCACAGATAAGAGCTTTTCAAGAAGCTCAAGGTGAAGAAGCTGCAAGAAAGCTACAAGCTGAATTAGATGCTAAAGTTNTTGTTATTCAAGAAGTTGAACATACTCAAGAACAACCTTTTTCTCAACTTACTCAAGAGCTAGATCCTAAGGATAAAGGGAAAGGAATCCTAGTAGAGTCAGACAAAAAGAAGAAGAATAAGGAGTTTACTTTAGCACAGATAAGAGCTTTTCAAGAAGCTCAAGGTGAAGAAGCTGCAAGAAAGCTACAAGCTGAATTAGATGCTAAAGTTGACATTTCAATCAAGCCAATTGTTCAACCAAGAAGACCAATAACAAAAGCTCAAGAAAGAAATTTTTACATGAGTTATTTGAAAGGTCGAGGATACAAAGGTCTGCAGAAGTTAAAGTATCAAGAGATGAAAGATTTATATGATTTTGTCAGAGAAGCCTATCAAAGGCAAGTTGATGGTATTATTGGTTTTGATACTGAGGAAGGAAAGCAGATGATGGATAAAGTTAAAACAGGAAGCTCAAAGAGAAAAGGAACAATAACTCAAGAACTGTCATCAAAGAAGCTCAAGCCCACAATTGAATTAAGAACTGTTACAGTGGATGAGCTGAGGAATTATCTAAGGGTTGTTGATTTTTATTATCCCAAGGCAAAAGAAGCTGCTGAGACAAAATCTAAGATATTTGCGTTGGAGGTTGTAGAATCAAAAGAAGATGGAGATTATTTTGTTTACCACAGAGAAGATGAAAGCTTTAGAGCATTTAATTTGCTGTGCGACATATTGTATCTTTTAGACAGAGAAGATTTGCTCCATTTGTACCAGCAGATACAAGCTTATTTTGAAAATATTCCACTGAAAGGAATAGGGTTAATCTTGCTGGGTGATCTTACAACTCTTTGGGATACTGAAGCAACAAGTACAGATGACATTTGGAAGAATCAAGAAGATTGGGAAATTCAAAGTTGGAGATACTTTGATTCATTTGGAGTACATGTGTTAGAGCTAGAAGATGGAACCATGATTCACATGCTAGCAGAAAGGAGATATCCTCTTACAAGAGATCTTATGATTAGAATGCTAGAACATGGCATGGAATTAGAAGAAGAGAATGATACAGCTCTAATGGTGATTGAATTGTTCATCAAGTGGACAATTTCAGCAGAAGATGATATATAAATACTGGTATGGTTTTATTTTGAATAACAAAGTATTTTATTCAAAGTACTGTTATACAAACAGTACTTTATCAAAGTACTGCTTGAAGTTTTAAACCAGTAAAGTTTTTATAAGTAAGCAATTTTTGTAAGTGTGCGAAATACTTTTTAAAGCACAGAATAAATCAGCAACAAAATGTTTTTGGGTCACACATGGTGTTAGTATTTGTACTACACAACAAATGGTATTCAACTCACCATGTTTAACAGACAAGAAAGAGTTTGACTCATCATGAGGGTACGGCTCTGATGTGATTATCAAATCCATTTTTAGTTGACAATTTACTAAAAATTGTATGGTTTTCAACTCACCATATCTGTGATAGTGAAGAGTTGGCTGGCCCACAAGATAATTGCTTGTGGTAAAGGCTGTGGAAAATCCATTTATATGGTAATTAGTTTACCATGGTAGTGATTGTACTAAAAGAACTAGCTAGTCCAAAAGCAAACGGCTATTGGTAAAGACTACTCAAATCCGTTGATAGCTGATGATTTGCTAAAAATCATATGGTTATCAATGTACCATGGTTTACTAACCTAAACATTGGCTACTCCAGAGTTAATGGCTTTGGTAAAGAGACATCAAAATGCATTATTTTTCAATGATTCACCTCTCACAGGAGTTAACACTCTTGGAAGTGATGAGAATAGTATGAAACTTAAAAGATTTGATGTACCTTTTGTCAATATGTTGTTGAGTAGCTGTAAAGATTGTTGCTGATAGTGACTGATAAAGATTGCTGATGAAGAGTACTTTGATGGTGATTATATGATTACAATACAGAAAGATACAATCATTCCTTAAAGTTAAAGATGATATGGCTTAAGGGGAAGACAAAGAAACTTGAAATCAAACAAGTAGAATTCAAGTTAGGGGAGGATTGTTGGGTTATAAAGACAAAGTACTGCTGGAAGATCAAACTACTGCTTCTCATAAAAGTCAAAGTGCTGCTGAAGAAAGTCAACATACTGTTTATTAAAGTACTGCTATGCTATAAGGACTACAATGTAAAACGTTTAAGGACTACAATGCAATTCTAGAATGTTCTTTAGATTAGAGTTAGTTTACTTGTCGTTCAAGTATTGTAAACCGACTAGGGTTTTCCTTATGCGTATAAAAGGATCCCTAGGTTGGCATTAGAGAATACGAATACTTTAGAATACGATACTAGAGATATTTAGGGTTGTTAGTGGATCTGTGTATGTAAGCAGGTTCAAAGTTTCAATATAATCAAAGTTCTTTGATAATTCTTCTTAGCTTTGTTAAAGTAGATTCCGCATACTTAACAGAGTTATTCAGTGTTTCATTGTTAATTGTTTAGGATTTATCCAAGATTATTAAACCCTTACAAGCTACATAGTTAGTTTGGTCAGAGTATATTGATCCAACAAACGTGTACTTTGATGCTATAAGATCAACTTCCAGAGGGAAGTAGTTTATACTACTTTACTTTGTATGGTTTGTGAAGTATTCTACATATGGGAGTAGAATTGTTGTTGATCCTTGCATGTTCCCCCAAACAGTTATTCACCAAAACCATGTCATAACACATTCAATTTATCATTGTCTCACGGTTTCTTCTTGATTTTGTAAAATCCCGCGAAAGAATCTATTTCTTGGTTTAAATCATAGATTTGTAAAATCCCGTGATGATGGAACTATCCCGGAGAAAGAAAAGTGAACTAATTCTGGTGCTACGGCTTAAACTTCGAAGATGGGATAAAGTGTGGGCTTCATGTATTGGATGTTTTCTTGATATACTTCATGGCATTCTAGTTATAACAAAGTTTTACGGGGATATGCTCCTTTGATAAAGATCGGGATTAAACCATTATCAAAGTTCACACAAAACATCAAAAAGGGCTAGATTTGGGCATTTAAACCTCAACATGTGACTACGGCGTTAATTCATTATTATTTATTTGAGGTTGAAATGAAATTTCACGGGTGCGTGTACTTAGTATCTGAAGATATCGGGGTGGTTAGATGAAGATTTTTCGAGTTCCTTGTTCGAGCTTTCAACAATTACAATGATGAATACTTGGATATCTAGTTATTTTTTTGTGTGTCTTTTTCTCTATTACCACAAAATAATTATCACTTTAAGGAGTTACATTGTAGTGCTCAGTGTCACACGAAGTTGTGGATATTCAAGAGGTGATGTAAGTCTTATACTTGATGGTTGGTTGGTTGAAGAGTATAGAGTACTTAGGGATTCGATGTTGCACGAACTCTCTACACCGCTCTTAGTCACACATTAGTGCAAGCTTAAGGCACATGTTTGGGTTATTTTACTTCAGTCTCAAGTTCATCATATTGGATTTTTCTCCATCAGTAGTCACGACAAAGAGCCGATAGAATGATAATGGGGTTGGTAACGAGTTAGTTGAGAGAAGCAGAAAGGAGAGAGATGACGTTTGAACATAACGGTTCAAGCCTCGTTCTTCAAATATGACATCTGTTCACATCAGTTCAGGCCTCGCTCTTCAACATAATGGCGTCTACAGATAACACTTCAGGCCCCGTTCCTCGAAGAAAAGAAAGGTGTACGTTTCAGTGCGCCTTATCTTGGGAAAAAGAGAAATCTTCTTATTTATGACCATTTTCATCAACATGCTTCATGTTTTCCCATGTTCATACAGCCATAAAGTGGATCAACGTTCATTGGATTATACTTTTGTGTTTCACTTATTCAATCAAAAATTGCAATAAGCATACGCAATTTTTGAGGGGCAAAAGGGAAAGGATGAATAAACTACATGTTGGATGATGTTTGTAAAATGGTCATTCGACTCTTGTAAGCACATATTTACTCCCTCTAAGGTTTAACACATTTCATCAAGTGGTTTAGGCATATTACAAGCTTCATTGAACTCTTCATTTGCCAAGCCATTGATGAGGAAACAAAAATAGGGGCTGCTTCAAGAGTATCTTAATCATCATCTTCTTTGCAGTAGTTTTTGGTGCTACACACATATTTATGCTGCATCTGATAAATTTCAACCATCACGAAATCTCAACTATGGCAATTCATTGCATGCCATTTTTGAGAGGGAGAATAAGCGTATGTCCTTCTCCTTTTGACTATGGCAAAAATGTCATTAGCATGCCACTTTTGAGGGGGAGAATAGGCGTGTGTTCTTTCTATTCTTTTGTGGGAGGAGAAATGTGTATACTGGGGTTATAAATCATGAAGGGATCGAGCTTAATTATTCATGTCGGGGAAATAATGTCTACCTCTCCGATATATTCTGTGGTTTGTTACTCTGTTCGAGTTCTATAGTCATTGTGGGGTAGATTCGAACTTGGTGTTATCATTTAGTACTCCAGTTGATTGATTGATTCAGATAAAGAAGAAGATGGTTAATATCAAGACCCTCAAACGTGATCATGACTTTAAAGTATTGAATCTATAAAAGGGGATGGTCAGTTTGAGGGGGAGCCGATTCAGAAACTTCACAAGTTATTGAAGAAGCTCTTTACATACGATGGCCTAATTGAGGGGGAGCAAACTCAATTAGTCATCATCTCATGACTCCTGAATACTTCAGTTTATGACTTGTGAGGGTTTTATCGACATCTTCTCATGAGCTGATATTATTAGTGATAAAGGGCTCCCAGTTAATGCTTCATGTGAACATCATTATGATGATTCCGATTAATCGCAACCATCATGGGAGAGGAATGTGTACACCAAGGACGCACAACGAGTTCACGTGATTGGGCTTAATGTCTTATGAAACAAATTAAAGATGATCAGTGGTTCAACTTGTTACTTTGGTATTATCATTTCATGTGTACGTCACGGGCTGATTAATCGTAACCATCAGGGGAGAGAAAGGTGTACATCAAGGATGCACAACAGGTTCACGTGACCGGGATTAATCTTTTATTCCGGAGTTGATATCCGCAGAGATAGTCAGTGCTTCAACCTGTTATTTTGGTGTTATCATTTCAACTTGTGTTGGGTACATGGATACATTCTGGGCTGATTTGGTCTATGTAATGTAACTGGAATGCATTTGGTGAGATGAAGATGTTGATATTCTATCTCCAAATGAACAACCTTGAAGAATGTCGAGTCTACAGTCTGCTCTACATTTTTCGCTGTGTGTTAGAAGACTAAAGACGATATGCATTTAATTATCAAAAGACTTCTTCATATTAAAGGAATTCATCATAAAGGTTGCCAGTTTGGGGGAGAGCACTAATTAGGGGAGAGTGAAAAGTTTGTGTTAATCCCTAATTAGATGTACTCACATTGCTCTTCAGCAAGTTGATTCTCACAGGATACATTTTAGCTTATTTTGTTCTTCTCACAAGATTTCAAGTATATGGGCATAAAATGTGTTGCTGATTCTGAGGTATCAAAACTAGCAAGGGGGAAGGAGACATACATCGGAACGCACAACGAGTACACATGATGAGCTTTATACTTCATCTTAATTGAAGTTATTCCGGGAAGATAAATGTCATAACCGCAGAGAAAATTAGTGTTTTAACTCGTTCTTTTGGTGTATTATTCCAACTACGTGGGGGAAGATATGTAAGAAACTGTTTCTGATGACAAAAGACGTACACAATTGATTGTGTGTGTACTTTGGGTTTCTGAGCTTCATATAATGAGACTGATTGCATCATTTCTACTACTTGGGGGGAAGTGGTCTCTGGATACTTTTTGGTACGCATTACTTCAGCCTTCAGCATGAAGAAAGATGAGAAGAACTATTCAAGCATGAGATGATACGTTGCAAATCTATCAAAGCTTCACAGTGAGAAGGCTCAAGTTCAGACGACTATTCAGGAGCCTCGAAAGCTTTGGTGGAGAAGGCTTAAGAGATGTTGACTACTGACTTCTACAACGTGCAGACCGATATCCTCTTTTCGGTATTGAGGTCAACATCTTCTTAAACTGAATAATATCCTTTGTACATATATATTTTTATCAAAATATAAATAGTAAAATATAAAAAACCAACAAAAACCATAAAAATCAGAAAATTAGAAAAGACCAAAAGTAGTTTTTCAAGGCATGTCTTCTGGTATCGATAACATCTACTGTCCTAGAAATGTCATTCAATAATGACACGAGTCTTTAAATGAAGTTCGAACAGAAGTTCAAAAAGTTTTTTAAAACATGCCTAAATGGCATGCAGTTAATTCAGACTGTAACTCAGACTTAAAATTATGGCTTGCTATTACTTCAGATAGCAACTCGCTTTTCAAACTGGGGAAAGTACGTCATCAAAAAGACGGTTGTTCCTCCCACTGGGTGAAGTTCACCCGGGCACGGATTACTTTATATCCGTGTTTCTTCGATTTAATGTACGTTTCAGTGCATTATTTCTTAATTAAGAAGAGAAGTCTTCTTTTTACCAAAACAAATATTTTTCGATTCTTCAGAAAAATATTTTGTATTTAAAATGGTGGTTTAAAACAATATTTGAAAATCAATCGGACTTAGATTTTTCATAAAATTTGTTACTCAATCTATGACAAAAGTTTTAAATTTGTCGTTAAATTTTAAATAGAAAACGGGTCATAGATTGAGGGGGGGAGTGATTTCAAATTTTATTTTAGATCATCAAATGTTTTTCTTTGTACATTATAAGTAGTGAATATACATCAAATGTTATGTGTCAGATTATGAATTTTTCATGAGTTTCGCGTTAAACTCCAAATCTTTTATAAACTCATTATAACTGACAATAACAGAGTCATAATTTGAGGGGGAGCATTAATATGTTCCACTTTCGGCTTGTACAAATCAGACACATTTTCTCCCAAATTTTCTAACTTATTTAAATCAATTGAGATCCAAAATCTCAAAAGGTTTGAAATTTTTGATCGGGGGAGAGAATGTGATTTAAATATTAAATATGATATAATGTGATTGTTTAAGACTAAACCAGGCACTCCTCCCTCCATGTGCTAAACAATTTCGAATACTGATGTACATGTTGAAGGGGAGCATTTCTGAAAGATAAAAAACAATTGTGGTACAAATGCTTTGATACCAAATATCACAAGTACCTTGATTGATTTTGTTAGGATCGTCTTTTTCTTATTATGAAGTGTCGGTCATTAAGTTTTGTAATAGGTTGCTTTAGTATGTTATTATGTTTAGTTTTATGAATGTTTTATGACATTTATGATTAGTTTACATGTTTTGTAAAAGTCTAAGGGCTAGATGTGTAACAAAGTGAAAGATATGTGATGCCCTAGACTAGCACTATAAATAGTGGTGTAACCCTCCAAGGAGGGTGTTGGTTCTCTTTGCAATACAAAGTTTAGTATTTTCATTTCACAAGGGTTCCTTCCACTCTCTCTCTCTCTCTACTCTCTTTCTCTCTCTAGAAATACATGATCTTATGTTGTAAAATGGTGACCTAACAGATTTTCTATTGGTTTTAAGGCGGAGAAAACATTACCACAAGACCGACCTTGCATTTACTTTATTGGAGGTATAAGGATGGTAGAGTTAGGTATTCGTTCCCACGATCCCGCCAGAGCCAGAGGGGTCTACCCAGGTACAATCCACTAGTTAGTGTAGAAGTCCTTAGGTATGATTAAAAAAGGAGCAAAGTGAGAATAAGGGAAAAGTGCCGACTGAGATGGAGCTAGTACTGGAACAAACCCAGCAAGGTACTAGTCATGAAGTCTCGGAATGCACTGAAGGGGTTGAAGAATGAAAAAGAAATGTAAAGATAAAGGGTGAAAAGAAAGAAGCCCTCCTTACACATTAGGCAAAAACCGGGTCAATACATATGTTGTCAGAATCACGTTGTTGATTGATGACATTGAAGAAAAGTATCATGGACCCAGTGATACGCTGCATAACCCTCCCTAGCCACTCAAGGTCTCTCAAAAGATTCTTGTTTCATTCTCACGGAGATTCACTCATTACTATCGACTCTCTCACTCCGAGTGAGTTGGTATTGAAAAGGTGGCAGTCTGCTCCAGCCTCTGACTTCTAAAACCAAAAACGCACTATTGAGTCTAGAGCCATGAGATCATCAATAAATCTCGCTAGGACACTAATAATTTATTCACTTGGTTTTCACACACTGTGGAAACAAGTAAGATCTTAAGAGTCCTACACATTATCCTTGTGGTATTGCTAGAACATCCGAGTGATACGTAAGTACTCACAATGAAGATGGAATTCCTTCTAGGGCCAACATCAAACAAGCTCTTGGTGGGTGACATGTGAGATCCTTCATGAATCAAACTTGTGACAACTGGAAAGAAACGATGGGGCGATTCGCTTTTGAATCAAACTTGTTCCAGGAAATGAATTGACAGATACTTTTGGAAAACCCTTCGATGTGCTCAACTACATTCTTTCAAGCACATTGACTGCGCATAATTTTTTCAAACAAAAGTATTTGACATAAAATTGATGTTTCTCATAAAACTCTCGTTGTATTGCAAAAACTCTTTATCTAGCAATACGCGATTGTTTTTTTTTTCAAAATCAATTTCCTCATTAATCGGTGAATCATTAATTCACCGGTTCACTCACTCCGTGTTGTCTGCTTTGAAACGCTCCGGTTTGAGAACGGCTAGTACAGCTGCGAAACCCTGTCAAGGAAATTCTTCGGAATTCTACCTGATCACAGGCAATATTTATACTGATTAACGGGGAACCGTGGTTCTTGCAACCCTATTCAACGAAGGTGAACAAAGACACTTTCATGTGTTTATTGCTAACTGTTGTTTGCAGGAACACCCGACGGTTGCAACTGATGGCAAATGAAACGTCAATTCATAACCTCATGCTCACACTTCACACTCACAATTAAAGACATCATGAAAAGTGAAAGATCAACAACAATGCTTCTGCAACTCTGATGCAAAGTTTCATGATCCAGAAAGGTGTGAGCATGACGGTCCGATGGTCACTACATCACATGGAGGCGATTCCACAAAGGATGACTTGGAGATTTACGGTGGTTGATGATCTCAAAGAAAGCTCAAAGATCACACAAGTCAAAGGAACTTATGCTCAAAGATCACTACTCGCCGTACAAAGATAACACTTGAAGAATCAAAAGATACAAGCTAGAGCTAAAGTTCAGTCTATAGAATGCTAAGCTTTAATTTATTTTTTCTGGGGTGACCTCCCTTAGGAGGAGATTGTTAGGATTAAGAAAAAGGTTCGGTCACCCCATGTATTTACATACTTAGCATAGCTCTTAGTTTTGTATATACTAGATTAGATATAGTCACACCATGGAGGACGGACGAGTCTTTACCCACTGTACACCCGATCCACAGCCCGCAGGAGGGCGTATACTGTAAGTGTATATAAACCCTTTCCATCTCATTTGAAGGGTTGGTTGATTTCATAATAACACACACACTAAGGTGTTTTCTCTCTCAAGAAATCCTCCCATCTCTCTCTTTCTCTCTCTAACTCTAACAATGTTTACCATCTACTTCCACAACCCAAGGCCACCCAATTCACCACAAGAATCAACACTTGTTTCGATCCTACATTATGTGTGTTTGTAGTTACTGAATTGTGTTTCAGTTTCTTTTAGGTTTGTATGCTATTAGTAGATTGGTGGATATGTGTTTGTGTTTGTTTATGTTTTATGATGAGCTTCATATGTTATCATGTGTGCTGAATTTATGCGGTTTGCTACAAATTATGATTTATTTGCTTCTGATGGTCTTTCATAATTGTTTTAGTACTTTGTTTTGCTGTAAGTGGATTTCTGAATGTTGGTTTGTGTTTGTTTGAGCTTTCCATATATATTAGATTGTGATTTGTGGTCATGGATGCTATAGTTTGTGTTTTAAGATCTTTGAAGTTTTGTTTTTTGGGTCTGTGCAAGATTGTGGGATGCTTAAGTGTGATTTTGACTCGATTCTTGTGAAGTCATGTTGCGGTATTAAGGAGGTTGTGACAAATGGTATTTTTCATAAATTAATTTTATAATAAATTTCTATTTATTATATTTATTTTGGAGTATTATATGCATTTTTGCATGTTTTTGCATGTTTCTGTACATTTCTGAACATTTTCGGGAGTTGTCCTGCACACTAGCTTATAGTTGATGCGCGGGATTGCGACCACGCACTAGGGTTTTACTTCTCAAGGGATCTTGAGAAGCTTGCAATCCCCACCAGGCAGTGTACCTGACCGATGTAGTATAGTGTAGTGGCAAGTACCGGGGGATTGATCGTTCTCTAGGGGAATAGTGTCGTTAGGATTGAAAAACTACTCTAATAGGTCTAGGGGTGAGGGAAGATTCTTTTTGTATTTTTATATTTTTTTGGAAAGCAAGTAAAAATCTCGGGTTTGAAGGAGTGGGCGGAATTAGTTGCCAGTCAACTAACCCAAATAACTACTAATGCAAATAAAATAAAATAACAAGAAAATAAATGGTGTGAAAACTATATGGAGAGAAGTGTGTTGACTTAGATTTCCTTACTCCCTAACTATCTTTTACCGATTGATTAGTGTGTATTAATTATTCCTTAATACCAGTCGTGGGGGTGTGTACGGACTTCCCCCCAACTCTATAAGCTACTACTTCACTCCTATGTCGAGCCGGCTAAGAAGCTCCTAACATGGGATCACTAGAATTCGCTCATGCATTAAATACAATCAAATAACCTTAGTACACCTTGGTTCATGTTTCTTAAGACGTTCAAGCATGTTACCAATTGGAAGTCTGCCAGTTTTCTTAAGCCTAACATCGATAAACATTCATCCAATACAATTAACAACACACCATTCAATCAATAATCAATAGTTAGGTTTCATTAGATCTAAGCAAATACAAAGAAAACCTAGCCTAGCATGTTAAACAAAAGACAAGAACAAGATAGAATCAAACAACACATAGACATATTGAATGATTAATTGATTACTTATCTTCAATGTAACATGGAAGATCTCAAGGTGAAAAACCTTGAAAAAGCTGCTAAAATTCGTCTAGGGTTTCTCCCTAAAAAGTTCCACACCAATGACTAAAAATTATGAGAATATATATAGAAAATCAGATCTGACGGCGTCACGTTATAGCCTTGACGCCGTCACCTCGTCGTGATTAGGGTTTCTTGATGGCCTTCTTGACGTCGTCCCCCTTTAATCTCCCAAAATCCATTCTGGCCTATCAAGGCTTGACGGCGTCACATCCATGCTTGACGCCGTCATGGGTACTATTCCAGCAGATTTTAGCACTTTGTCGAATTCTTCACTTTTATGCTCCAAAAATGTCCAAATTGCTTCCTTTTCTAGAATTTCTCTCCAAAGTACCTAAAATGACAAAAGGAACAATTTAGGGCGATACTTGATCAAATAAATACGATTTAGGGCTTAAATGACCCCCGAAAAAGGTACACTTTTCGCCTTATCAATAGTCATCACTAAAAAGGTCTATTTTTGTTAGTAAACATAAATTAATCCATTTCGGATAGTTACTGACAAGTTTTGTAATTTACTGAGAGCTTTCTCACATTTTACTGAAAAACAACGCCGCACGCGAACCGACACTACAGTACCTATGGTAAAAGTCAAGTAAATATATTTTGGAGTCAGTAATGACATTTTATTACATTTCTGACAAAAGCATGGCTAAAAACTTTATTTTACTTAATACGTGTTCAAAAACGTTAAACCGGGACCCTTCGGTTACATTTAAGCTTAAACCGACACACGATATACCAACGAGGAGTAAAATTATTTTTCCTCACCTCCCTTGGATACTCCCTAAACCGGCCACACCTATCCCAACATATAAACACATGCTAAATCACCCTATTAACCAAGAAGCATGCTAATATCCAAATCTAATACTCATTATACACATATCATCCTCATTTCCACCAAAATTCATCTCATCTTGTTCCTTTCTTTCTCTCTAGCCGAATTCCACACAAACACAAGATACACTAATAATTTTTGAAGTTCAAGTAAATTGGGTATTAAGATCAAGAGTTTTGGGTTAATTAGAAGGTGATTTAGGTAAAACTTGAAGCATTTTGGGTCTTCCTTTGGGTCTTGCTAGCCACGTACAAACACACCCATTGTAAGGAAACATCAAAACTCTTTTAATCTTGTTTAATTCATGTTCGTGTGATGTTAAATGAGGTTACCAAGTGCAAAATGTATATGTTTTGTCAAGTTGAAAAATATACATGGTATGTTTTTGCATGCATGTAAATCGAACTCATTAAATGCTATGAGGGTCACATCAATATTTCTTGCTTGTGTGGTAAATCTTGTTGCTTGTGGTACTAATTTGATGATACAAATGTGATTTGTGCTAATTACGCGAGTTTAAGACGAAATATACACTTTTATGTGTATATGTATAAATTGGCTTATATAATAAATATGAAATTATTGGGGTTTTGAAAAACATTTAAACTTTGGCTCAAGTAATGAATGGTGGAATTTTTACTTGAAAATTTTATTAGAGCGTATGTCGAATTAACCGTAACTAATTATAATTAATTAGTGAAAATCTAATTTTTGGTGAAATTAAATATTTTTGGCCAAATATAATTATTTTGGGTCGAATGGTGCAAGATTTGACTAAACTTGACTTTTGAGATTAAGTACATAATTATAAGTGTTAATTACGTTTAATTTTAGTTAGTTACGTAATTATAAACACTAAATTAGTTATTGGACCAAGTAGATATTTTGAGCCCAAGATGGTGCTCGGTGGCAGTTGGGCCGAGCCCAATAAAAAGTTTTATAACTTTGACTTTTTGACCAAAAATTGTTATCGAACGTATAAAATTAATTTTGACATATAACGGTATATATAACGTAACTTAAATCGGGCTAAATAGATTTGGGCTAATTTTTGGACTAATAGGCCCAATAGTGAAATTTCGGCCCACTAAGCATTTCGGGTGACGAAGACGAGTTTTGACATATATTGAAACTTACAATGACTATTTTCATAACGTAGAACGAATTGTATCGATAACTATATAAATAGTGATATATATATATATATATATATATATATATATATTTTACGTACTAATTTTTGCAAGTAAAGTTAACGGGCGGTTTAGTTGAGAAAATTGCAACATTTGAGGAAAATGGAAACGTTGGATAAACGAACGGGTCATGCCCAAATTTTCTAAAAACTATAAAACTTAGAATCCACTTTTGCTAAAATACTTGTATTATAAGTTTTCTAATTAAAGTATTTTTCCACACTATATTAAAATTAATATTATAAATAATACTTTATAATATCACATATTCCTCCCCCAATATATTGTTATACTTGTTTTTCTCACAACATGTTAATTAATTAATACAAATTGCTTATTAGTAATACTTAATATATTATATATATATATATATATCAAGCCTTGGTGTGTGTGTGTGTGTCTAATATATATATATCTATATATATATATATATCTATATATATAATATATATTCATATATATTATACTATATATATATACTAAATACATATATATATATATATACTACTACTATATATATATACTACTATATATATATATATATAATATATATATATATAATATATACATGTATATTACTTACCGTATATAACGTGCATATATATATAGCTATACTATATATATACTAATATTATATATATATAATAACTATATTATTATTACTTACGTACTATAACGATGCATATATAATGTAATATATATATTATAATACTAATATATATACTGACCTAATATATATATATATATAATATCACCATATAGTATATATAGAACACAAAAAAAAAAAAATAAAAATTATTATTAATTAAATATATAATTTTATTTATTGTTATATATATCTATATATACACATGATAATTATATAAAACAATTAATTAAGAACACACATAAAGATAACAAATAAAATAACACCAAATAAATAACACAATATACACACTATAAAACAAATAATAATACAATCCTAATCTATATACTACTAAATTGATTTTTTTTTACGTACTATATATTGATTTGCATTATAACGCCATATTCGGATGTTCCGTCTATATACATTCACACCATACACTATCACCACGAGCCATCACCAAGAGCCTAAATATCAAACTACTTTTGAAATGTACATACCACACAACAAGCAAGAAATACACGAGCACATGGTAACGCATAAAAACTCTTTCAAATGAGTCAAAACATTTAAAGCACGGACATTGTACTAAGACTTACCATACTTACCTAGGTCGCGTGTCGGAGTGGTTGCACAATATATTTGTTGATTAGTAGATTCCTATCCCTAAGGTGATTTTATAGCCCCATTTTCTTATAAGTACTTTTTTATAAACCTTGGGGTGAGAAACATGCAAAATTATTTTCGTGGACCTAAACTGAACTTGTTTTTACACACTTGTATGTGGAAAGACCTAAGTTGCTTGAATCCCATTTTGCCCACTATCAACAACTGTCAATTCCCGCAGGGAAACGCGTATGATATAAATATATCTATTGAGGGTGACTCCTCCGTTCGGTTGGCCACGCGTTAGGCTAAAGCGGACGTATACCATGACGACCTTTTTGCCGAGTGATTGGGGATTACCACTCGCGGGCACTTTTATTTGTACTTATGCTTTTGGCATACTTTTGTCTAGTTCGGCTGGTTGAGCTTAGTGTTGCATACGGTATTAGTATGTGCTTGCTGATTATTGCTATGGTCCATATGTGTTCATTTACTTTAAACCTATAGACTCACCAGCGTTAGCTGACTTTTAGCATGTTTTTCAGGTGCTTAAGTATGTTGTTGTTGAAGGCATGGAATGGCGTAGGTCATAAGTATAATAAGTGTTTTTACATATGCGTAACTCTGAACATTTGGGACCATTGTGTAACTGGGCCGTACTTTGTTTAAACTTGAAACTTTTGTATGACATTTGACTAAATCTATGTAACAGATTCTAAAACGGATTTGCAATCCGTTCTCTATATATCTTGTGTTGTGATTACCAATTTTCGTAGCACCCCAAATACTTGTATGCTTCCGCAAATTCTCTATTTTGGGGGTGTTACAGAGGTGTTCTTATATCTGAAGTGATCTTTGCATGTTGCAGTTGATGTTGGTATCGTGGAAGTTCTATGCACTAGCTAGACAAAAGTTTTCTGTGGACATATGGCTAACGATGGTTCGATCATTCGGTTAGTCTACTGTTTTGTACCTGATTCAATATTTGAAGCCATGCATAAATATTCTTGCTCCAATTGTTATTCTACTCTTTTGCATCTGAGGATTGTTTGTGTTTGTTTATGCTTTGTGATGGGCTTCACATGTGATCATGTGTGTTTGTAGTTAATAAATTGTGTTACGGTTTTCTATTAGGTTTGTATGTTATTAGTGGATTGGTGGATATACATTTGTGTTTGTTTATACTTTCTGACGAGCTTCATAGGTGATCATGCGTACGTCTTTTATTTTTGGAAAAAAAACTGCTTCAAAGTTTAGGGTGGGCTTAAAAGGTTGATTATTAACAGGTAAATGGAGAATGTATGCAAAGATGGACGGATACGATGACGGTTTACAGTAATATGAGGACAACGGAGCTGAGCCACAATAGCCATATTCATCGTGATTTACCTTGGCTTGTTTCTTTAGATATTCATCGTTGGTAAAAACAATTTTTTTGAGGAAGATGAATAAGAAAAGAGAGGCGTGCATACATACCTGAGACAACTCTAAATGATACATATATAGTCATATGCTGTTAGTGTTAAAAGTTTTGCTATGAGCCAGCCCAATGGAAATTTGTTACACAATCCAAATCCATAAATTTATTTTCGTTTTGTATCTATTATTTTATTTAAAATTTCCACTCTATTCTCTATATATACTATATGTTGGGTCTATTATTGATTTGATGATACAAAACAAGAAGAATGAAACATGAAGGGCTTAAAGTGACAAGATGGGAAACTATAAAAAGATTTCCTAATTGTATTATGATTCCTCTTGTAAACCCTAGATGTCTCTAGTATATAAAGAGACATAGGGTCATTAGTTTTATTAAGTACGTACAAGATGTAAACACCAAAAGGTGTGTGTGTGGGAACCTAGGCGTAGGGATTTGGGAAACGCCTAGGGTTTAGTTGTTTAGTTGGTTAGTCAGCCTCAAGGTCGTTCTACCTTGATCAAGTAGGATTGGGGCTGTAAATTATTAAGTGTTAGAGATTATGAATGTAAAACCTTGTTCATAATAATGATTGATTCTATGTTTGAATATTCCGCCTTCATTATTATGCGTTCCTAGATATAGTTAATATTAGACCTCGTCTAAGAGTCTTAAACGATCCAAGAAACTATTTTGATCACGGTTTTAGTTTCTACATGTGGTATCAGAGCCTGGGGCTCTCGATATCTAGGATTATCAAGGTTTTCATGATCAATTTTATCAAAGAAAACTGTTGTGCAATGGTACGATCAGGTTTTATGGTTTTCTCAAGAATCGATTGTAAGGGTATCGACCTTTCTGGCTTTGTGTGACAACAGAATCCGACACAAGAATAACATTGATCATTGCTCATTAATCCCTTTTGTCGTTTTCACACAAGGTACTTTCGTTTTAAATATTGAATGGTTGATTCTCTCATAACCTCGTATTGCATATAATTCTTTTTGTCATCATTAATTGTTCGTGGATCCGGTAATCTGTTATCATGGGTCGGTGAGGTTCTACTTTATCATGGATATTGATTAAGTAATAAAGATGACTTTGTCTAGCGCATGTGAAAGATTGTACAATTACTTCGTGGGTAACAAATATCAATCTTTATTTATTGATGGTGTGTGGGGCTAGTTATTAGTCGATCATCTATCCAAGTGAACATAGATGAATTTATTTAATCTCATACTCCAATGATGATGGTGCTGCTGACGTACGAATGATTTTTAATGCTTATATTGCTGCGAGAAGTTTACGACAAAAAGAAGTGAATGTTAAGTGTTGCGCTGACATTAAACAACCTCGTACTTTCATGAATTCACATGGGACAAATGGTGCTGCTATTAATTAATTTATTCATGGGTCGACTTGGAAGTTAGCATGTTCTCTCATATTATATTGTCAAAGCAAAACAGATTCAAAGTAAAAGATTTGTTGCTACTGAATAAAGTGAAGTTGTCGCCTAATGAATATGGATAGCGTTAATTGTTTTCTGTCGTCTTTTGCATGAGAGTCTGGCACTGATTCAGATTGCAAGAAACCTTAAACGTGGTATTCAATTCAAAGTACTGCTGCTTGGGTTTTTCTTCAAAGTACTGCTGTGCAACGTACTGCTCTCATAACCAAAGTACTGCTCTTGATAAATTGAAATACTGCTCTGCTCGAATACTGCTGCTGCTTGATTTGTGATTTGGATGTGGATATGCCTTAGCAAGAGTGGAGTTATTGGTTATTCAAAGGTACTGCTCGTATTCTCCAAGGTACTGTCGTTTGTTTCAAAGTACTGCTTGCCGAATGCAAGGTACTGTTTATTGCAAAGTACTGCTGTGATTTATGGAGACATGTAAGAGTTTTATGGTTCAATATCTATGCATGGTTTACAAGCAGTAAGGGGAAGTACATATGAGTTTGATTGGTTTTGGATTACACACACAGAAGGTTATTTGGTACACACACAGGAAGAAGTTTTTGTTCTTAAAAGTTTTAAAAGGCTCGTTATTTGGTTTATTGGATTAATTGATTACGAAGAAGGTTGAATATCATTTATTTGATGTTGTAGTTGAGTTTCACAGGTGCGTGTTCTTATCATATCTCAAAGTTTGAGACACTTTGGAGATAACTTGTTTGTGCGTTAAAGAAGTGACAAAGACTTGATAAATCTAGTCAAAGAGTGTGATTTTTCTTATGATGCTCTATGCACACATTGGCTATCACTTAAAGGAGTTACATTGTAGTGCTCAGTGTCTCACATAGGATGAGGATTTTGTCAAGGGATTGCGGTCTACTTATATTTAAGGTTCGTATAAGTTTGGAGTCACGAGGTTAGTACAAGACATAAGACACAAGTTTTGGAAATTCTACTTCTTCATCAAGTTCGTTATATTTGGTTTTCTTCATCAGTAATCATTACATGAAGCCTAAGAATTAAAGATTCAAGAGATGGTAAACATATTGGTTTCAAGGGAAGCTTATTGATTAAATGTTCAACCATCTACATGCACCACTCAAGGGGAAGTTTTGTATATGTTCCCTATTTGTTGATAACAAAAAGGGGAAGAGATTTGGAAGAAATCTTGGAGTGGCATAGCATAGTTTAAGGGGAAGACAAGATTGTTTCATTCATGGTGAGATTTTATCTCAACTTTTCTACTTCGTCTAGGGAAGTTCGTACAAGAAGATGTTTGTTTTGTCATCATCAAATAGGGGAAGATTGTTGGGTCTATTATTGATTTGATGATACAAAACAAGAAGAATGAAACATGAAGGGCTTAAAGTGACAAGATGAGAAACTATAAAAAGATTTCCTAATTGTATTATGATTCCTCTTGTAAACCCTAGATGTCTCTAGTATATAAAGAGACATAGGGTCGTTAGTTTTATTAAGTACGTACAAGATGTAAACACCAAAAGGTGTGTGTGTGGGAACCTAGGCGTAGGGATTTGGGAAACGCCTAGGGTTTAGTTGTTTAGTTGGTTAGTCAGCCTCAAGGTCGTTCTACCTTGATCAAGTAGGATTGGGGCTGTAAATTATTAAGTGTTAGAGATTATGAATGTAAAACCTTGTTCATAATAATGATTGATTCTATGTTTGAATATTCCCCCTTCATTATTATGCGTTCCTAGATATAGTTAATATTAGACCTCGTCTAAGAGTCTTAAACGATCCAAGAAACTATTTTGATCACGGTTTTAGTTTCTAGTCTATAGCAGCTACACCGTCTAATTTGTATTATAATAATCGAAAAACATTTAGCCCGTTAGTGGGCTCTCACTGGTCCAACAAGTAGCCCATCACCCTCGTATGTGTTTGAGTGTTTCTTTAGTATAATTTATAAAAACGAGTTTTTATCAAAAACCGACTTTTGACACACCTTCACATACACTCCACCGTCACACGACTGCTGGTCTAGATCTGTGAAGTAAGTTGTTTTCACGTTATGATTAGTTGTTGTATGCATGTATTTTTTAGTTTATGGTTGTTTGGTATATTTTTTTTCTTCCAGTTGTTATGTTTATACGTTTTGTGGGACTAATTACGTCGTTTTTTGTTGTTAATATGTACTCATTTGTTTGCATATGTGTGATTCAAAATCATTGTTGTTGTTATTAAAAGTTGCAGATACGTTTAACTGTGAGACAAAAAAACAAAATAAAATTGGGTATATCAACAAAACGAATTCCAAATACGTAACCATTATAAACACAACAAATCGAACTCTTACTATTTTAAACGTATTACACTATTACATTCAAAAAAATACATCCACAAAACTAAATGAGAAAAAAAAGACGAAAAAAGTGCCACCGTAACGCGGCGGGTACCGAATTTCTTGTTTTCTATACTATAAGTGACGAGAACAAGTAAATTTTGCTCTTAACTTGTAATGGTGAAAAAAGTAAATTTTGCNAGAATCACCTTTTGTAATAGCCGACTATTTGTTTTCAAACACATAATCTATTTTCAACAAGCAATCCCACACACGCGCTAAGAGCATATCCAATGTATTCGGTATTAACTAAAAATCCATATTCTTCATACTCACACCAAGTTTATTTCATTTCAAATGTCAATACCAAATTTTAATCTACTTTTTCACTAAAATTGCTTCAATGGTGTTATTTTACATAGATTTCACACACTGATTAACATACTATTTTTACTTATCTGTATTTAATAATAATAATAATAATAATAATAATAATAATAATAATAATAATAATAATAATAATAATAATAATAATAATAATAATAATAATAATAATAATAACTATTTTTAACCGGAAACCATGGTTTTTGACATTGGACAACTAATTCGCGGGGTTTGAGCATGACGCTGCACATAATCAAACTGGGTAATGCCCCAGTTATTTTAGAGTTGTTTGCACGTAACAAGAACTAAACTTAAGACATGTCATTTTTAGTGATAATAGTTGCAAGCTTTTTACCACTACGCAACCACTGAGTGGTTCATAATTCAAATTAACGTGTTCCTTACTGACAACAAACAGAAATAGCTACTATCCATTTTAAAATATTCCCTCCATCCCAAAATAAGTGTCCAGTTTGACTTTTCAGAGCCAAACTGGTTCAACTTTGACCTTAACTGCTTTTGTGGGTGTTATATAATATGTAATGCAAAATATATGAATGGATTGACTTTTAAATGTATTTTTCAATGGTATAATTTTTCATCAAGTGTTATATAACACAAAAAAAAAATATTTAAGGTCAAAGTTAAACTAATTTGACTTTGAAAATTCAAACTGGACACTTATTTTGGGACGGAGGTAGTAACATTAAGCTTGTTAAAATTATATAGTCTACATTTAATTGTGGTCTAATAAGAATCATATCAAAATTTTTTTAGTGCAACTTATGTGAAAGTCACGCACGATGGGGCTTAAAAGTAGTTTATTTTATATTTGATGCAAGTAGATGTTGCTAAAATTGAAGATGTATGGTATGTTATGCACAGAGCGGTATGGAGCTTCTCGGAAGGGTGAGTGGTGAACAATGAGCATTTTGGTTCATTTGACAAAAGAGCGGCGAGTTTTGCTATTTTTTTAGAAATTTTCATTTTTTTTTAAAAAGTTGTAAGCGGTGAACTGTAGCTACTGCCCATAGCTCATGGCTATTGGTCACTACTACTTTTAACACATAAATTTAGATGGAGATGTACTGGGAGCTAAGAAAATAGGTTATTTTTATAAGCCGCTTGAAGTAGCATTTGATTTTAAAGAATTAGAAAAAACTACTGTATATTTTAAAATTTTATATAAAATAATTTTTAAAAAAATAATCATAATCTTGTCGACAAACCAAATTTAGCTTTTAGTTTTAAAAGATGCATCCTTGTAAAACCGCAACAAGCCAACAACCACATGAAAATATTACTTACTACTGCTGTACTACTCTACTTTAAACCCTATTTCTTCTTTCTTTCTTTCTTACTGGAGTTCCAACCTTCTCACTCATTTCATTGATAACCCAAAATTAATCAATCAATTAATCAGGTATATCAAAACCCAAATGCCATTTTTCTTTAATTTTTACTTTCTTGTTTTTATGTTTTATGAATTGATCAATGCTGCTGTAAATTAGTACCTTTACTTTAAGTTAATCAAATTCAGTCAATTTTAGATATAACCCTTTTTAGTTTGTTCTTTAGTAAACAGTTTATAGTAATGTTATATTGCAATGATATATATTTGTGTAGATTTTATAAAGTTTAAGAAATGAAATATGGTAGATGAATTTATGAACTGCTTGTCTGCTGGCGGAACCAGGAAAATAGGATGTGGGGGGCAATTTTGTTTTTTGACAATAGCAACGAAATGCGGAAGAAAAAACTAGGATCGTAATGATAAATCGAGTATTTTTACTTAGAGATGAAGGATTTATAAGGCTTTAGAGTGTTGAGTGTTGGGTTT